>JAALGZ010000016.1:600000-776427 GCA_015227615.1 Labyrinthula sp. Ha | reverse complement strand
ATCTTTATGATGGAGACTATATGTAATTTAGGTTCGTTTCGGGTTATGTTCAGTGATTCTATTTACAATAAGAAAGATTCTGCTCTTTTCATATAAACCGTACGTGTTCTAATGTTTGGCGACCAGTCCCATACTTCGAATTCTTTTATACCTTTCAAGAACTGAATGTATGTAGGATTTAAAACCCAATGAAGACTACGGACCTTTTGTGATTGAAGCATTCAGGAATTCAAAAGGGATGTTTTGAAATCGATCAAACAAAGAAAATAGATAAACCGTTCGAAAAGTTTGCAATCTTAGTTGGATCATCCGCAGACATATTCTTACCACAAAGCCTTAGCACATTAACGTCTTAAGATAAAATACAATAAAAAACTTATTTGCAGACAGTTCCATCCTTCCTATATCTAACTTATGTGCATTGAACTAAATGCTCATTTTACCGTCCTTGGCCTCAGTAAGCTTGAACGTATTGTTACACAGAATGTACTCAAAAGAATCGGCAACTTGATGTAATATCGAATAGTACTAAAGTTGTCTCGAGAAATTTACAAAAGAAAGAAAAGAAAATGTTACAATGGAGTTAATTGTATTGTGCAATGTAGAATTTAATATTGATAAACAGAGTAGGTGATATGTAGATGGACATATAAAACGCCTATGAGAATCTCTTTTCAATATGTAAAATAAATCACAAGCTGTTTTAGCAGCATATTATCAAAGTGAATAGTCCATAAGAACAATTCTATGGTAAAAATAAAGTGGATTGCAGGGTTATGAAAGGATCTAGGTTCCAGGTTTGATTCTTAACCTGTGATTACTACTAATTCTAAAATATATTTGAGCAGTCTTTAAATATTACATATTTCAAAGAAATACATTGGGTATTCAGCCAAAATTTTCAAAATTCTAATTCAAAAACACAAGGAGAACCTGTTTTAAGAAAAAAAAGTAATACTTTGCAGATTTTAAGAAAACAACCGACAAATATTAATCTTAGAACATCCTGTACATATGCTAGATATCACTTTCACTATAGGTGGGTAGATTTTAAAAGAAAGGTGTAGACTCGAAGGTTCCTTTTGGGACTTGCTTATGCATAAATTGCAGTATAATAACACCGTGTCCACTGCTTGAAAACTACTCAATCAATCAAGGAAACCAGATTTTAATCCATTGTGTAACCCTCGGGTCAGAAACCACACCCATTTATATAGCTTTACTAATATCTATTCGTATTCATAGAGTTAAACATTTGATTTCTTTACCTTTTTTGAGGTTAATTGTCTATGAATTTAATGATTAAACTATTTTTTGGGTATGTTATTATTAAAGTTTCATGACGCAGTTTTATGAAAGAACAAATGTATTTAAGACAGAAATTCTATTAGAACTATAGATGTCCTAAAACTTAAGAAATCACCTGCTAAAATCTAAGGCAAAGGGAAATTTACCAGTCTTTGTCTTGACCATTTATATTAAGCAATGGCATCTATTAACCTCAAAAGAGTAATGTATTACCATGAATTTCTCATAAAGTCGTATATAAAAGGAAGAGGATCCAGATTAGAAATACTCTGGGTAAGGTGTCTTTTTCTATAAACGAAATACCCTGATTTATCACAATAATTCGTGTTACTAGTCTCAAAAGTATTACTTTATATGTTTATTCTCAGTATGGTGTTGAGTCTAAAGCCAATGAGCTCTATATTGTCTCGCCTAAAAACATAATTGTAGACACAGATAAATGGTGGTCACTTTATTTTTCATTCCCCAATGAGATGAAAATGTAACTCTCTTGTGCAGTGCGCTGCTTTAGTGTTAGTATTACATTTGTTTTAGATTGTTGTTTGATATTATTCAGAATAGGAGGATAGGGTTGTAGTAATTATCCCCTTTATTTCATGAAATGCAACTTCGTAGATTATTTAAATAACGGGCACAACACCATTTTGTATTTCTTAGTTGTAAAAATTGCATTTTTCTGGATATACAAGTAATCCCTTTCGAGATGATTAACATGATTTTCGACATCTATAATATGTAAAAGTTCTAAGCAAGTATATTCTTTTAACTTTACCTTTCTTGACCATACTAGCAAGAAAGAACATTTCAGTGGAGTTTCAAAGTTATAAGTACAGAACATAGGCCTCAATAAAACCGGCAACCCCAAGATGTTCTACATTTATATGAAAAAAACTAGAGAGAATAACGGTCTCCAGAAGTTTTCTAATTTGAGGGGTAAATTTTAATTCTTTTCTTGTGCTCTGATGTATATGGGCCTAGTAGCATGACCTACCCGACAGTCGGGCTATGATATTGTCTCTCGCAACACACAAAGTAGTTGGAAAATTCTAGCCATTTATTTTTAAGTTGGTAAGGTATGGTTTGCGTGCTGCTAAATGTTAATGATTTTAAGAATAAAAAAAAAGCAACTTGTTTTATTGTGATCTTGCAGGAGAGTTTGATTGAAATTGCAAAGAGAGCCGATTAGCTATTTATTTCCAAATTTATGTTTAACAGAGTAAAGTATATTGCCCGTGAAGAGCTTTTCTATTGCAATAAGCTATATATAAATCAAATGGTACTAAAGAAGCTCAAGAAACTCAAGTTAGTTTCTAACTGCAAATATATAAAGTTCACGAAGTGAATCAACATCTGATAACATCATTCGAAAGACTCAACGCAAGTTTTATTAGTTTTTAATCTTATTCGTCACATTCAAAGTTTCGAAGTAATTAAGTTTCTTTTAAATGTAAATTTTATTCTTTGAATATCCTGGTTGCGTTGTGATCCCCTCACATTTTAGACCATAACGCTCTTAGTCTGGTCAACCTGAGAAACATACATGTGCTGAAGTAATTTACTGTTTTTGCAGATTATTTAAGTTTTCCAGAAACATCCTAAACTATGAAGTAGCGTGTTCAAACAAATTCCTAAATTATGTCTCTGAACAGATTATACTCATCGCACCTAACACACTGCATCATTATAAGAGTTTCAGTTGCAACGAATACAAATATGACTTGCAGCTCTAACTAATTGTCATGGTAATCCTACTACAATAAAAATAGATGATTTAATATGACTATTGTATTTTTCAAGCTTAAAAGAACCATACCGAATCCGAAGCTAAGAAAAAGTACAACTGACTGCTTCAGCAACTTTTGCTCAAATTTAAACTGTAACAGGTTTTCTCATCTTTTGTTAGGTATATGAATTTCGTGCGTGATATTGAGAATAAATTCCTCTCTATTATCAAAGAAATCTCCTCTTTTTTTACAGCACACTGCTTTTTTAATACAAGTAAGATATCTGAAAGATGAACGAACACATAATTTTCTATGATCTGTACTGACACTTGTCCTCGACGTAATTGCAGTCCTTTTTCTACCCTAAACATTTGCTTTTCTGTATAATTTTCATCTAATGAACATTTGAGTAAGGTTATAAAATCGTGCTCAGAACTCAAAAGGAGCTGAAAATTTAATGAATGTTCAATTACTATTTGCGGTGCAAACTTTGATCGCACTATTTCTGAAAGATAATCTTCAAACATCCTCTTCGTACTCCACATTCCATCTTGCAAAACAAGTAGAGATCCTGAACATGAAAGAAAAAGAAAAGTTAGTCTTCTTGGTGCTAAAGAGTTTAACTTCATATAACCCATGTTTGCACTCATGAATGGCCAATGTATACATAGTTTACTAGGTACACAATACTGCATTACCACAGTTAATTCTTCATCAATAATTGTAATATTACCATAACTTGTTCCAAAATATATCTTTTGTTCAAGCACCTTACAAAACATAATTTCACCTCCATCAACATGAAATTTTTTAGAATGGAGGGGTATTTGTTTCATGTAAAAAGAAGAAGAAGGATTTTTTGAAATGGAGAGAAACACAAATGTGTTTAACCTAGAACCAAATCCAAAAAGAATTCTTTCAGCGTTTTCAATGAGAAATGAAAAAATCTTCAAATCGACATCTTCTTTCGTAAAAGATAAATTTCTTACCAAGTAAGCTACTCTTTTCTCATTTGAAAATAACTTACAAATTCTTTTCTCCTCTGTTTGAACAACTAAAACCAACAAGTCCTGCTTCAAGCAGGAAAAACAGTTTGCGCAAATTACATCGCAATCTCCCAGATATTTCAAGTCCCATTTACTCTTTATGCTAAATTCTAGATCATCCCAATCATATTTTTGAGTACTCCATTTAGCCAAACGAGTCTTTTCCAAGCTTTTCTTTTCTAAAACCTTATCTATCCAAGCAAATTCTTGCTCACAAATCTCCTCTTTTTCTTTCCTAGGATGAACTTCCTGATCGAAATGTAAGATTTTTTCTGAGCAGCATTTACGAGTGTTTAATCCACGTACAATTTCATGAGTAAATGTTGACCTACTTACCCATTCTCCTTTAAATATTTTACTATAGTACTTTTCCTCTGATGTCCATTGTCTTAAAACTTCAAAATTTATTCCCTCACTAAGCGCAAGAGCTCTTTTTTTCTTGTGAATTCTACTCTTCCCTTCAAAACCAGCAAATAAAACGTCATTTTTCAACTCTTTCTCCACTTTTTCTTCTTCATCTGATCCTTTAAAACTCTATACTTTACTCAATCAAGAAATAACACGTCGAACATTTCACTATAAGAACTTTCATTTTCTGAAAAAACACTCATTTCAATTTTTAACGGACTAAGACAAATATCTACTTGCTTCAATATTATCTCCTAAACCTTTTCTTCTTCTTGTTTTTAAAACAAATTCTCTTGCTAATTCAACAGGTCTACTTGGTTCAAGTGGCTTAAAAATAATATTTTCATCAAGTGGATCTCCAGGAACAACACTCCAACTATCAAAAAATTGCATTGGAAAAGCTAATCCTTTAGTATGCACTCTCAAATCAGTCTCAAAACCAAATGAGTCAATTACAGGGATATATCCACCAAGAAGCCAAAAAGGAGATCCCGGTATTGGTTCATCACGAAAAACATTACCTCTTCTTGATTTAAACACTCCATCCACACTTGAAACAACTTCAACATGACATTGAACTTCAACTAAAAAAACAGGTTCCAAAAGTCTTGGTGATGCAGAAAGTATTGATGAATAACAAGCTCTTCTAGAACACGGGATTAACTGACCAAAAGACCGATCAGTCATATTTTCAGAAAAATCAGCATCAAGAAGTTTAAATTTGATACCTCTAAGAGGTTCTTCACAAAGTGGCCCTTCTCTACAAGCCCAAGAAAAACCTTGAACAATTGGACTTTGTATATTTGGAAGAGTTAGCAAATCTTCATTTGTTTCACCAATTTCTGACGGAAGTGTATCGTTTAAGAAAATATTTGTGCTTGATTCAATCCTAAGATTACAAACAAAAAAGAGATACAGATTCTTGTTATCTCCAGAAGAAGCAGATGGTCCAAATGCCCATAAATTATTACTTTCAAGTACATCCCAACCATATTTTGTTTCCAAGTATTTTGAAAACCTTCTCTTCTGACTCAAATCTACTTGTTTTCCTTCAAAATCGTTTATAAAACTTGAATCTAAGGGCTCAGAAATAATACCTAGATTATTTTTCTTATTTGCTGTTGAAATAATATTTCTAACAGATGAAGATTCACCAACTGTTTCTCTAAAAGAAACAGAAGGATCTGAAACTTTAACTTCAACCTGAGCAAAAATTTCTCGTAAATCCTTTAATACTGTATCTAGAAATAACTCACCAGTTCCTAAAACAACATGTTCACCACTTTCTTCAGCTCTTGTTTCAAAACTAACAAATACTTTTTGAAGTGAATTTAATCCTGCTATAACTTGAGGAAGCTCTGAGGGATTCAAAGGTTCAATACCAACTTTCATAATTGGATTACAATTTTTTGGAATAATTAATGGTTTACAAATAAAATCGGAATGTTCTCTCTTTGAAATTAAAGTGGCAAATTTTCGAATGGTTTGATCCACACCGTGAAGGAGAATTAAGTTACCAGGAAAAGCTTCTTCAACTGAGAGTTGTTGTTCACCTTCAAAAGGCAAATATAATCCTGACACTTTTTTTGAAGTCAAATCTTCTTCATCTTCGCTTGGTCGAAATCGTTCACCTAAAACTAAGACAGAATCATTTGATTTTATTGAACCATTAAAAACTCTTCCAAGAAGTGTAAATTTTGAGTTCTCTTCATATCCATAGCTTTTTACAACTTGAATAACTAAAGGTGATTTGTTTGAGAATTTTACTAGATCATCAGAAACCTTCATGGTTTGGATTGTGGTTAATTTTCGTAGATGATTTTCTTCTGGAGAAGGAATATGTGTTGCGATTGAGTTCATGAAACCACTTTTTCCTTGAAAGAAAAGACCAAAAACCAGTTTAAGCAAAGGTTTTACATCCATTTTACTTTGTTGCACGTTTATCTTAATTCCATTTTTCCTTAATTTTTCAACAAGAACTTTTCCTTCTTCGGAAAAAACTAAAGAGTACAGCTTATAAATTGGTTTCAGAACAAAATGCACAAAAGTTCTTTCAATTTGTTTTGTTTCTCTAACTCCAGATGATCGTTTTAAAAACTTTTTAGACTCTGAATCAAAATAAATGTCACCCCAAAGAGCTCGAGAAAGTTGTTTTGAAGTAACTTTTAATCCAGATCTATCTTTTTCAAGATACATTGAGGCAAATTGATCAAGATTAAAACACCATCCATGTTCAGAAGAAGCGAAACAAACATTGTTTAGTTTTGGACTCAGTTTTTTAACTCTTTTCTTACCATTTTTCTTTCTTTCTTTACCGCTTAAGAAAAAATCAACTTCATCCAAGGCTTCCAAAAATGCTTCTTGAAGTGCTTTATTTACATCATGAATAATATAATCTATTTTTACATACGCATCTTTTGGAGGAAGTTTTAATTCATGTATTAATCTGTCCATTTTAGTCAAAATTAAACAAAATGAAAATTTTTCTGGTTGAAAAAACTCACTAAATGAACCCAATTGAAGTTCTTCAACTGCGAGACATAGCATTTTTTTTAAGTTTGTTGAAACTCCTTCAACAACATCCACAACAATTCCAATCCCATCACTTAATCTCAGGGCAGCGGAAATCTCGGCTCCAAAATCGGGATGCCCAGGAGCATCGAGAATATTTAAAATATAACTCTTTCCAAATGTTGTGGAAGATAAAGTAGAAAATGGTTTTGTAATAAGTGAAATCTTTCTAGATTCTTCATCATCTCGGTAGAAAATTCCTTTCTTTTGACTTTTTTTACCTTGTAAAAATTTACAAAATTCAGTTTTGCCATGGTGCAAATTTCCAATCAAACATAAATTTCTTATTCTTTCTGGAATTTTTGATAATTCTTCAAAGTAATTAAGTTCTTTTTTTGTTTCCTAAAGATATAAAAAAATATAAGCATGAACTTCAAATGTTTGGAAGATGTTTCTCTTCTTTGGCTTTAAAACAGGTTCTGAAATACTTTGAGCATCTTCTTCTTGGTATATAACTTCCGCCCCTTTAAAAACATCTTCTGCAGCTGGATAAAGTTGTCTGTCTTCATATAAGACTATTTCATCACTTTCAACTGTTTCAACCTGGTTTTGGCTTGGAATTTCTTGTTGGGAGTGCTCAGATGATGATGACATAGAAACATTGTCGGACTCTGATCCACTGGAAGAGGATCTTGAAGAGTTTTCGGCTCCTATGAAGTTTCCAAATTCATCGAATTCAAAACCTTCGTTTTCTTCACTCATTTTGGATATTGTGATACATGGTAATGCCATATCGGTTTGAGGAATTATATCTGGGCAGCTCAAGACCTCGTACGCCTAGAGAGTGAAGGACTGATGCTTATTTAAGTAAAACCTTTGGTGAAGAATATAACGAAGTTACCAATATTTTCATTGCAAAATAATTGAAGAAAGTAAAGTGAAGAGCAGATCCTATTAGAAAACCTTCATGCGTCGCGTTTGTTTCAATTATTTCTTCACATGCCAAATATACTTGTTGTCTTTAAAAAACTACTAACTTGTAGTAAGAAATCCAGAAGCAATTTTGATATCGCAGTAAAAATTCTTTAATATAATCAATTGGAAATATCTTCTATTCAGAAAGCGTTGTTAGTATGATTTGAACCAGAAATTAGTTACGACAGAAACCAAGTCAATTATAAATACAAAAAAGAGCACAAATCTTCCTAAATACATTAAAACAGCTTTTGTGCATCTAGTTATCTAAACTATTAGTATTTAAGTAAAACTAAACTATATTTTACAAGTATATGAGAGTTTGACATCAATGGAGCAGAGCTTACGCGTGGGAAAGGACACAACGCCCCCCGTAGAGCCGTTTCACTCACCACATAAGGTATGTTGAGAATTAAAAAAAAGCATATTATGTGAACTTAGTTACCTGATTATAAAGTATTAAATATAAAGCATTTAAGTCTCAAGGAACTCTTCATTGACGAAAGAGAAATTCAAGGTATCAGATGCAAGGATATAAACAATCTGTGAGTTAAAACCTTGCGCTACGAGATTGCCAATCAAATTAGGACAGAAACAGCATATATTATGCTGTGTATATTTTTTTTATTACAAACAGATATTCTTTCAGTACTACAATGGACTTAGAATTTTGTTTCTCAAGCTTAATTTGGGCAGAAAGTAATGGTTGAACCCGTGTCAAACAATAACCACAAAATACTAGACAGATACCCTAAAATCACCGGTTAATATTGAATCCAAATATATAGCAAATCCAAATTTCATAATTAGTCTCCTTTAAATTATTGATATAATTCCAAAAATATCATGAATATAAGCTGTGTCGACATGGTAATAACTTTATTAAATGCCATGCATGTGGATATATTAGTCAAATTTAGAGGAGAAAAAAGAGCATATATATTAGGCTAAAATAAAGTCCCAGTGATATGAGAAGAATTACATGCAATATTCAAATACCTTAGTTTATTATATATTTATTATCTACAATAATGTCTTCTAGAAAAATCTTAAGAGAAAGGAAACAAAAACATAAACGGTCAAATTCTTCGCAATATTTCTGCAATTTTATTCTAGTACACAAATTTCATGGACTTGGTTTCTTAGAACCATTTGCTTCAAACAAAAATTCAAGCTATTAGCATGGTCAGAAAAAGATTAAATCAATGTAAGCATAAAAAGAAGCTAGTCTTGGTGAAGAAGAATTGGGTATGAACATAGGTTAATCAAATATAAATAAGTTAACGTGACGTTCTCTTAAGAGTTGTTACTTGAATCGAAGCGCGGGTTCAGTGAGAGCATAGATCTCAAAAACTACATGGGTGTAATCACTATTCGTTTTATTGTGTTAAGCATATTTTTCAACTACTGTGGGATTTTTTCTTTGGAAATACTAAAGAGTTAATAAGGAATAACTCAACTAAGCAATATAATTTAACTGTTTGGGCACAAAGTATGCAAGATATTTGGTTGCTTGAAGAGAATACCAGGTAGCGGGTGTGTACTAAAGTAATTAAGCATTGGACAATTTTGCAAGAATTGAATAAAAAATGGACCAGAAAATATCCATTTTTTCATTAGGCAAGTAGCTTGAACTTTTTGTTTCTATTTTGAGCTTAAAGCACTGAAACGAAATTGATATCTATGATTGTTGATCCACAGGATCCCCTTCAACAAATCATTTTCATAGAATCTAGCTTTGCATGAACTTTTTGCAGAGTATTAGAAGGTTCTAAATGATTTGTTGCAACTTTGGAAAACTCACGTGGTGATGTTGAACTTCAAAAAATCGATGTAAGAACTGACACATGCTATAAAGAGAGTATATGTTGTTCAAACGAGAGAAAGCAGCACCCTGGTTTCCGAGTATTTCAGGCAAGTATTGCCATTTATTGATAACCTAATAGGGTTGCTGTATTCCCTGTTTACACAATATTTTTGATTATTTGGCCGTTATTCTTGGCAGATATAAACTTTGGTTTCCTTAAACCTTGTCGCTTTGTTCTCGTTATCCTCTTGAGGACTTACATCGAAGTATAATATTAAGAAAAGTTTGAGAACTTGACTGAAAATGTGCCGATCTATTATTTCTCTCTCTATATATTGAGTCCAGGTTTATGTTGTTGTTTTAAATGGTCGTTTTATTTCATAGAAGCATGAATCCACTTAAGTTGATTCTCTCCCTGATTTTCTATTACTTTTCCAGAAAACAATAGTGTGTTAATTTTTTAATTTTGATACTTGATTTACACTTTGTAGGTATATCTTCTGAGTAAATAATTTTTCTAGTAAACCATTTGTTCTTGTAATGAACCAACTGTGAGTGTTTTTTCATTCGATATACGCTTTTATACCCTACCAGTCTAATCATTGTTCTGCCTGTGACCTGGTTATTTCAATTTGATATGTTTATGTTTTCCCTAACAATATGTGAACTGTGGGTACCTTCTGTGCTATTTCTTGTTATATTTGAAACCTTACAGGTTCATCATTTTCTCAATTACCTGTAGAAAACAATTTTCCGAGACATATTTCAAAGACTTTGAATTTGTTGGTTTAGAATTCGAACAGCTCGTGTTATTTTCTAGATGACTTCTTGTAGTAAGAATGGATTTAATAGAATATCAGATTAACCGCAACAGGATTGTAATTGTCGCTCCAATAAGAGTGAAATGGCTTCTAGAGATCTTTCGTGTCTTTTCTGCTACCACAAAATAATTTTAGCTTATTATCTCCAATAAGCTTACCATAAGACTACCTTCCTGTTGCTCACTGGGTACATTGACCCCTGGAGCGTTACTCCACGAGAATTTTTTTTGCACATATTGGTTGTCATGAAGATCAATTTTCCTCGGATATTCTTGAACTAAAAATTTTTAATAAATGGTTTACTCGTACTCATTGTGTATGTTAACTTTCTTTCCCAAACATCAAATATTTTTATTTCACATTTATAACTTTTCCTCATATTGCTAAGAAAGTTTTGTATCTAATGTGTCTCAACTCGAATATTCCCGCACAAGCTAAGATGAGTAGGAAAACAGCTTCTACTGAAGAGTCATACGAGGTTTACTCGCCTAAAACCATGGTAAGATATTGTATATTATGATTTCTTCAAAATTATAGACTCCGAATCACCCTGCAGAACTGCATTAAGCTGTCCCGGAAAATATTTGCATTAAAGTACCTACGCATCGCCCTTGCCCAAATCTTACAGATAACATTGGGATAAAATACGAATGTTGTTGCGCGTAACTATTGTTAGTAAACAACTAATGATTGAAATTAGTATTATTACTAGCATTCCAATGTTAAGATCATTATTTTCTTCAATTGTTAGAATCAGGAGGTGTCTCGTTTTGATTTGGTATTTTTGAGTATATATTTGGTTGAAGGAGCTCGGAATAAAAACAAACATGAATGACACAAACATATGATAAACTTAGGCATAGAAGAAACATACAGTTCAAAAACTCTCTGGGCAATTATAGACAAACACCAGACAAATTATTAGACGGACAAATTCAGTTAAATTTTATAGGCATGGGGAAATCGCTCGTACTATGACTTACAAGCCCAACTCTTAAGAATTCTAGGCATAAAACGTAATTTGCTGAAGAAATTTGAAATGAGCTTAGCTATTGGAAAAACCCAAACTTGAAACTGTTAAATATTAAAGGTTCAAGGAAAGTCAACCTTCCAAGATAGTAATTCGGGTACTCAGCAGTAGAAGTTTGAAATTTATTTTACCTCAGGCTTCTTCATGAAAAGCCTCAAACTGGAAAGTTTTAGGATAAAATAGCTTAAGCAAGACAAATCTTGCATCATAAATGGCGAGGTTTCAACAATAACAGCTTCTACATTATCGTAGTTAAGTTGGTTATATCCACTCACTCCATCTTCTTATTTCTTCACAAGTTTTTTTCGAATCTTCACTTAGTTCCTGAGTTTTAAGTTCCTGTGCGGAAGTTTTAAATTTTCCGATATATTCTCAACAATAGATTAATTAATGCTGCATCGTCAAATCACACAAAGTGAATCTTAATAACAAGAAATAAAAAATTTTATTACTTGGAGATTAACTACCGATAAGCTAACTTTGCAACGCTAATGATATTCACATCTGGAAGTAACTACAAAAAACTTAGAAATTGTTATTCGTTGAAATTTATAGCCTGATAGTTTTGATGAGATGTTCTACTGCATACACAGTAGGGGTGATTTGGCGCAGATTTGATAAATTAAACATACTGTACACGTCTTCTTTAGAGAAAATTATTAGATTAGTATCCTATATCAGCTCCCGGCTTAAAACAAAGATTTTTACGGAACAAAATTTCATTTTATGTATTCTTTGCTTAACAGTTAACTCAGCAAGTTATATCAACACCTAATTTCGTGGCTTTTTCTAATAAAGGTCGAAGGTAAACATTCTAGTATTCACAAATAATGGTTCAGCTATGTGTAATAACAACCCGTGAGTTTTGGGATTTCATGATATGTGGAGAAAAGAAGAATTTTTATTTAGGCACCTTTGTGTTCGGACTGTTGTTTTAACTTTGAAGATAACAATAACCAAGATACCTCTGAAACATTATATTGGACTTTATATTAACCTGAGTCACATAAGGGAAGTGCTATATAATTCATGAAACTAAAATCGAATATTTCCTTCTGAAATATTAAATGTCATAACGATAGGAACAAACATTATATAATCTTGGATAACCGTTTGATAATAGTTATGGTTTTGATATAACCGTTAAGCAGTAAGAGAAAAAGAAATAAAGAGTTTAAGCAGAATATTTTAGGAAGGGTATTTTAGTTAAGGGAGCTATTATTTTAATATCGGTGGGCATGTAGTTCAGTTTTATCGACACGAAAAAAGCAATATGTGCAACTTTTGTTACTACTTTTGACTTGGGCACTTTGATAAGCAGCTGGTACTTTGCAATCTAAGAAGGAATCCAGTTAATTTATTATTAGTTCACAAACAAAAAAAGAAACACAGTTTTCATCGAAATTTCATTCATTAATAAACTCTTAATAAGAAAATATAAAGTTGAATAAAGTTTGAGTTGAAGCTTAAAATGTTTTTATCAGGGCAATATATAAGAGTGAAAATTATCTTGGAAAGAGATATAGAGGCTGTTTGACAAGTTGCTATGGATCAAAATTTGTTACTTGATCCTTTTCGAACTGGTATACGAGAGGCGCATTCAGCAGCGATATTATCTGTCAATACAGAGCAGAAACTAATACGGATAGAAATTGGAGTGCGCTTTGACACAGTGATACAAAGCTACAAGTTCAAGAGCGATGGAAACAACAGAACATTACTAATATTATCCAGAGCGGGGTACTTGGGTTTTATAGATATTATGTGCTTCTCCTTTTGTTTTGCTTTCTTTGCTGGTGCTGCTAGTACTGTATCTTTATTAGAAGTTGGTCCCATTTATCGTGCTATTATGGCTTTTGTTGGTTTATTGGCTTTCTCTATACTTGTTTATTTATTTATTCGGAGTCGTAACAAGAAAAATATAAAAAATAGATACATGGAAATGATGAAGTACTTTTTTTAAAATGCCCATGTAGCAGCAAATAGAGTGTAATAAGTATCTACTAGGTTATCTTAGAAGGAGTAATAACTAGTTAGTATCTGTCATCTTGCACAAATATTTATTTTTTTGTTCATAGAAACGGTAATTCATGAACTCTAACGTATATCTTGAACTTAAAAATATAAAATGTCAACAACTATTTACTCAACCTAGAATTTCAGCATTTTACTCTTATTTCAAGCCTTAATATTGGCTTAACTCATTTTCTACAACGAATTTTTCATCACAGATCCTTTTTCTTGCGTTTATCTTCCTAAATTGAGTTGCACCTATGACTGTTGAAATAGTTTTATAAGCTTACTTCTTTCTTGCTTTTTTCACACTTTATTTTTGAACTGTAAACGAAAGAAAACCAAAACATAAACATAGAGAAATAATCAAGCATTGTGTTATTTGGAGAAAAATATGTATTTTTATCTTGCTTAAACTTTAGGTGGTTTTTCCTCCCTTGAGTAAAAAATACAATATATATATATCGACTCTGTGACTTCTATTTATATAACGCTACTTAGAGGAAAGTGGAGAACACCTCTAAGACATTTCCCACATCTAACTATTCTCAATGAACATAAAATACTCCTCCGTAGTTAGATACAACTACATAGAATATCGTTCCTAAACTTTTCAAATTTAATCTTGTCCAAACTTTTCGTGAATAAATCTGCTGTGTTATTCTCTGTGCTAACCTCTTTTACATTAAGTAACTCTTCTTCAGTTTCTTGTTGAATCATAAAGTATTTTGTGCCAAGATATTTTGCGGCATTTGCAGGGGCTTCGGCTCTTGAAATATCTCTTGCTGCTTTTGAATCACAATAAACTTCTGGACAATCAACGTTTATATTAAATCCTTCTTGCAAAATATATGATAAATGAATAACTTCTTTGACTAACATATGTAAAGCGAGGTATTCAGACACTCCTGATGAGGTTGAAACCCATTTCATCTTCTTGCATTTCCAAGAGATCGGTATATTTCCCATATAAATTATAAAACTTCCAGTAGATTTATACTTGTCTTCGATGCAATCAGCAAATGAGGCATCACTCAGAGCCTTGATGTTGAACTTTTCTTCACGTTTTACCTTGATTGAAAAATGTCTAGTATTAATCAAATATCTCAAAATCCTCCTTGACATACGTAAGAGTCCCATTTTATCTGTTTGTAGATTTCTGGCAATAAAGTTAACTGCAAAAGATATATCAGGGCGGGAATAATTCGCAATATATGATAATTCACCTACGATTTTCTGAATTTTACGTATTTCCACGTTGTCATCAGTCGGAATTACTGGATTCACTATGATAGGAGTAACTACATTTGTAGCTTCATCTTGGTCCATGTTGTATTCTTGAGCCATTTCCAATATCTTTCCCTCTTGATGTAACCATAATATATCTTTTTCTTGCTTCAGTTCTAAACCTATGAACGTGGTGCTAAGTTCAGCACATTTTATCTGAAACTTTGCAGATAACTCTTTCTCAAACCACTTTGTTAGCTCCTCTGTGTTGCTAGAATACGCTAGATCTTCTACATAAACTATTAAAGGAATTGTGTTCCCGGACTTTTCTAGGTGGTAAACTCCTCCTCCATTAACTGATGCCTGAAATTCCAGCTGTTTTAGGAAAGTGTGTATAGTTCTGAACCAAACCTTACCACTTTTTTGAGGCTATAAATGCTGGCTTCACACTTATATACCTTCGAGTTATCATGGGTTCTCATTTTGTGACCTTGGGGGAGTTGCATAAATACGGGGTTATCTAAACGACCGTAGAGATATACACTGGTAACGTCAGGCTGTCTAATGTTCCAGTTTCTGCTCCAGCAAATAATAAGGAACATCTTTATAAACTCTGGTGCAACTACCGGGGAGTAGTATCGTTTTATGTCGTTTACGAAATCTCCCCTGGGGGTTAGGCGCACCTTGGGCCTAGTAAGAGGGCCGTCTGGCCCGTTTTTTAACTCGAACACTTCATGAAAAGGTATAACTTGAACTCCTTGAGGTCTGTCAACAACAGTCAGCTCGCCTATGCTTTCTTAAACTTCTAATTCTTTTTCGTAGGCACTAACCCATTTATCATTGTCTTCAGAGGCATATAATTCTCTCAGTTTTTTCATTGCCAGAGCCAAGAGCTACATTTCCTTGTTGAGTTCTCCTTCGACTGTATTCGATGATATTTTCAGGAGAGATATTGAAGTTTCTATCAAGGTAAGGTGCTTCAGGAGTTTCCTTTTCAAGTTGCTGGAAATTTTCTTGTTGTTCTTCAATGTTTTCTTGGATGTTTTCAATAATTACTTGCTCAGTTTCTTCAGAAAAAGTCATGTTATTCTCAAGCAAGATATTTATTTCTCTCATTGGCTCAGTTGTATCTACCTCTATCACTTCTGTGAATTCTTGAGGGTTATTTACGTCGTAAAATTTAGTTTCGTCTAACATTAATGAAACTATTGGAAAAATTCTTCTAGTTATAGGGTCCATCACCATCCAACCTGGATGGTGGTTAGGGTATCTTACAAACCTGACTTTTACGCCTGTACCTTGCAGTTTTGACCTTGCTTCTTTATTCACCTGAGCGTAGCCAATACTGCCGAATATTCTGACGTTTGAAATATCAGGAGAGTGGTCCATAAGTTTTTGATAAGGTGTGTGTTCACTTTGAACACCACAAATACGGTTTTGTACAAAGTTAGAAGAGTGTAAAGCTAGCGACCAAAAACCAACAGAAAGGTTCGCTTGTTTCAGTGAACTTCTGATTGCCTTTACAAGCAGGTTTTTTTTTACCTTCCGCTCTTCCATTTTGTTCATAAATACATGGGATTGAGTATCTCCTTTCGATCCCGATTTTATCAAAGAAGGAGATAAGGTCATTCCGTTTGAACTCTAAGGCATTGTCGCTTTGAAAATATATTATCTCTCCGGGAAATTGTCTTTGTAGTTTTTTAATATCCTTGATGATTATCTGCGGTATTTCGGATCTGTTTTTAAAGCTGAAAGTTCACGAGAAGTTTGATTGAGCGCAAGTTAAAACCAACGCTCCTACAAAACCTTCTATACTTTGTGGAAAAGTACCTATTGAGTCGGCTACAATTAGTTCCAGAGGTTTTCGGATTGTTTCAGAATTACTATGTTTTTGTTTCTCCCTGTTGAATTTACCTTTTACACATCCCTCACAAATATTCTTATTCTCTCCGAATTTAAGTCCGCCGACCTTTTCTTGTAGTTTGTCAATGCTATTTTCTGCAATATGGTTCAACCTATTATGCCATATCTTATTTGTTGCTGCAAAATCTGAATTCGGTCTAGAACGTAAAATTGCAACTCCATGTTCAACTGGGATTTGCATGGAGAAGTTTGATGTGTTGCTTTCTACGACACAGTATTCATTTTCAAATAAAACAGTGAAACCTTTTGAGTTTAATTGAGAAACTGAAATTAAGTTTGGCATTTCTTCATGGTAAAAAACTTCTCTAAGCTCAACTTCACGATCATCCTCAGAAATGAAGCTGATTGTTCCTTTAAAGATGCATGAGATGTTGCCGTTGGCTGTTGCAACCCGTTGGGGTTCACATTCTTCTAATGATTGGAACAAATTCTTATCTCCTGAGAAGTGGTAGGATGCTCCTGAGTCTCTGATGAAAACGTTCGAGAAAGATTCATTTTCCTTTTTAGCTGAAAAAGCAATGAAGCTCGCTTTGGTTTTTCCACTAGTTTCTAGATTTGCATGGTCAGTTCTACTGTTGTTGGAGTTTTGACCAGTATTATGCCTCCTGTCCGGACAATATCTACGTAGGTGCCCGTTTTTTCCGCATTCATGAGATTTTGGACACCTTGAGCTCTTATGTGTAAGGTTGCATATTGGACATCTCTTACTTTGTGCCTCGGAAGAATAAATGGTGGGTTTTTCATTGGGCCTAATTACCCCACGTTCTACTAAATAGTACATTACTGCATCTATTCTCTGATAAAATACCAAACGATCAATAACAGAGTTCTCAAGTGTTTATTTTTGATTCTACGAGAAATCAAACATTCCTTGTGGAAATTTATCAAACAACATTAGTAAAAGGTTTTTGTAATCAAGGGTATTTCCAAGGTTCTCAAGTTTTGATGTAAGCTGGATAAAGGTGTTGATCAACCAATAATAACTTCCTTCAAATTTTAACTCAGAAAGTTGCTTATTTACTTTGAAAGATTCTGCAGTTTTGTTCCCGAGAAACATCAGTCTTATTTTCTTATATATCTGATTTGCGTCACTGAGATGAACCAAGTGGATTGCGAGGTTGTTATCTATAGAGTTCGTTAGTGTTCTTAAGCACTTCGCTTTTCGGGCGGCGACTGTCTCATTGGCAGTCGCTTCTAGCGCTGTACCTTCGGAGACCCAGTTCCAGACACCTAACTCTACAAAGTAGGAACGAATACGCCACTCCCAGAGGTGGAAGTCGCCATGGAGTTCAAGACGTGGGATTTGGTAGTTCTTTTCGTTTGTCATGGATATTGTTTAGGCTCTTAACCTGTTATTTGCAGAAAAGTATGTATTTTTGTCTTACTTAAACTTTAGGTGGTTTTGCCTTCCTTGGGTAAAAAATACAATATATATATATCGACTCTGTAACTTCTATTTATATAACGCTACTTAGAGGAAAACGGAGAACACCTCTAAGACGTTTCCCATATCTAAGTATTCTCAATGGACATAAAATACATTGTCTTGAAAACTTCCAGATCAAGCGACAGATACTCTAAAGAACAACACTAAAAGGGTCGTATTGAACTAAGTGCACCAATATAGTATTAATAATTAATACAAAACATTATAATTCTTATATTAATATAATATAGAACCAAACACAAGACCAGAAAAAAAACACAACCTAACAAAAATATAAAACGTATCACGTTTCAAATACAACCAGATTTTATTCCTTTTGAAAGTTTTTAATTAATAGATTTATATTACTCTCTTCTCTGATTTTTACTATACTTGGACGATTAGCCAAATCTCCAGATGTTTCGTTCTTCCTTGATTTTAATCTCTTTATAGTTTTTTGAATACGTGTAGAAGGAACTTTTTTTATTTTCTTCTTTTTATTTTTATCACTTTTAAAAATGGTTTTCACAGATTTTCTTTCTAAATCCGAAAATAACTTCTTCTCTTTTGGTATTCCACTTTCTTGTTTAACTAACTTTTGTTTCTTACTCAATACAGATTCCTTTTTAACTTTTGACTCGTTTGTACTATCATTAAATAGACTTTCTTCATCCCAATTTTCATACAGATCAAGATGACCAAACTGCGCTTCCAATTCATCAAGAGCAGAATAATTAAGCTCAGTTTCTTTTTTCCTATCTTTTTCTTCCCAAATGAAAATGCTATCCTTGTTTTCTTCAACAGTTTCTTTATCAATATCATCAATAACAATGGCACGATCATATTCTTTCGATCTATGATTATACTCCTTAAACTTCTTTGTTTTCTTCTTTTTTTTTTTTTTCTTCATAACTTTCTTCTTTCGTTTAACAACTTGCTTTTGATCTTCATCCGCGTCACTATAATACGCCTGAAACCCCTGATTAACACTATTTCCACTGGTTTTTCTTCTACTCTCTCTTCTCTTCCAAAAATTATTCATCGGACCTTCATCCACAAACCCAATCGGAAGCGGTGGTGGAGGAGGAAAACTTTGTTCCAGATTTCCCAACTTGTTCCCGCTTTTTTTCCTATTAAATTCCCGGGCAACTTCAATTGCCGACTTGTGCTTATTCAACCGAAGCTCTTCTTCAAGTCCATTATTATAATTCTGCATTTCTCTCAACTTTTCTACATTTACCCCACGTTGTTGACTCTTAATCCCTGGTGCTAGTGTGCTGTAGTCTTTCGCATCACTTAAATCCACAATTTCAAGTGAGTCATCAAACGTTATAACATCCTTATTAAATTTTTGTAAATCTTTTGACTTTTTTGTTCTAAAATTCCGAATTCGAGCTAGGAATGTCGTCTTATTTTTTTCATCACTCATTTCAATTTTCTTTCCAATGAAAATTTAAGTAACGGATAGTTGCACGAATTGCAAGTACAAATGGCCTTTACTGGCAATTTTTTTGGCTGAATTAACCTGGTAATTTTTGAAATAATTCTACTAGCTATGCTGTGAAATAGGCACTTCTTATAATTCAGTGTAGAGAATATTCGGAGTTTTTTTTTAATTTTAATATAGGATTACTCCAACTTTCGGGTTTTGCTTGCGATATTCCCAAAACAAATGGTACATATTTTATTGATGAATTGTAGTACATTAACTATAATCCAATTGGGAACATACTATTTAAGGAACTTACCGAAAATTTTGTAAAAGTCAATACTAGACAGACTTTGTTTTTGTGAAAGTTATCTATATGACTTACGAATTAACAATTGTGAAATTTTGAAAAGTGAGACCCCTTAGTGTTATATTTGAGAATTATACCTGAAACATTAGACTAAGGTATATTAACCAAGAGGTTTAAATCGTAGCGAGCAATTTAGGTTGAGTGTGCTTCATCTTTGAGACCTTTCTCCATCATCTAATTGACAGAAAACTAGCGGAATCTAAAATATAATTAATACAATAGTTTCAAATTCATTTTTGTGGAGCAACTGTTTTCAAATTACACAGCGAACACTTGAGCAGCAAGTTTCAATACATTTTTAGTTGACTCAACTAAGCATTAAGCAAAACCAGTTTCCCGTGAGTCCACTCTTACTAATAATTACTCTTGGCTTATACCGGGTAATTTGAACATTAAAAAGCTTTCGCTAAAGTCGAGGCAATTTTCTTTATAAGAAGGAACTTCAGCGTAAGAGAAGAACAACATTTGAAGCTAACCTTACTTTATCCCGAATGTATGTTAATTCAAATTTCTCCTAAAACTGAGCTTCAACTTTCATGCGTTGTATTCTCGGAACAACATAATTTACCCCATTATTCTAATATAGTTCAAATCAAGAAGCTGTTCAACTAGCAAAGAATGTCTCTATTCTTCTCTGTAAGTTGTACAGTTGAACACTATACTTGCTGTGTTCTTGAAGAATAAATACAGAGCTCCACGGCATAACAACTACTTTTCAGAAATGTGTTTCTCTTTTTTAATGGTAGTATGTAGAAGCAAACCTAGTCAGGGCAATATCACAAGTTCTTTATTTAAAGGGAAATGTATTAAAATAATAGATGTATGGCTTCCTTGACCACATTTTCCACTATGTGGTTGGGTATAGAGTTACATTTTTGGTTCATATTTAGCTAATCACCCCTTGTAATACGGCAACCATTTTATCATCATCTAAGCGCATTCAAAGAACAAGACTAATATCTCTTTTAGTCTTGAAAGTTCAATTTCAAATAAATAACTGCTATTTCTTCTTGAAACAATGAGTTTCAGCATATTATAGCTGCACAACAAACTCCAAAGTCAATAAGAAAAGATTATTATCTATGGTATGTTACCAAATAAACGGCACTCCAAACACATTATTTTGCTTCGTCATATCTAGTATGAACCCAATTTTCAAGCAGGCCTCTCAGTTCCAATTTCAGGCATAGTCTAAATTTATCACCTTATCATATCTATTTGCTACCACCAGCAAATAAAATATGAAATAAATGAAAAACATTCACATTAGGAGTCTGGATAAGCGATGAATCTTCTACACTAGTTTTGTCTTGTAGCACCCGCTGTCATTAAATTAGAGAAATAAGTGACAACAAAGACTAACTAAACAAGACTTGACCGAAACAATCCCTTGCTCAAATGATGAGGCACTGAAAGCAAAGTGCAGAAGAAAATGCTGGATTAGCTTGATCTATCCTTTCATACGCTTGGTAATGTCCTCTTTGATGGTTTATTTTCCTATCTAACTCTGCTAGCTTGTCCGTATTTGAAAGCAAGCTATTTGGCATAATTTCAACCCAGTTCTGTTCATCCAACATCAATATCAATCATTAGATTGACAAATAGCTTACTCGCTTTCAACACCACAAACTCATACTCCTAACACTACATGAAAAATGGATCTTGATGCGTCTCATGTAAAAAGTATGTAAGATACTATTTCATATTTTGCAGTTCTATAAAAACTGTGGTTGGTATTTCTGAAAATCTCTGTTTTTTTGTATATTTTGACGAATCAACATGTCTCTAAAGTGACATAGCATGTTATGGTCCCAATCTTGCAGTAAATATTGTGGCTGACTATATTCCTCCAGGAAAAATTCTCTTAAAACCCTTGATTTTAATTAAAGTGTGAAATCGCGCGACGGTACACCTTGCAGAATGCTTAAAAGTTGTCTTTTTAATCAGGAAAGCTAGGTGCTCTTTAGAGCCGTATGAATATTTTATGCGAGCAGTCCTCGCTTATAATGAAAAGAACCATAGCCACTGCTTGGGTTTCTACTCACTTAGAAAGTGGTTTCGACGAGCGATGTAGCGGGTCATTCTCATCAAATGAAAACATTAAGATTGCAATGCTCATGGTTCCCGAATCATGTTGGATAGTGAGCAAAACAGTTTTATTCTGGATTGTGTCTACCAGTAAACATCTTTTCGCTGTGCTGGAACTCTTCAGCTCTTATGTTCACTTTCCAATACTTGACTCAGTGTTATGAACTTACCGTTGCCCTAATCTTTCACTTAAAAGACTACACTACATATAAGTACAGAGTGCAAAATACAGGAAGTGGTATTTCATTTGATATCCAGTTTTCATTAACAGTTTATTCATATAATTTGCTGGTTATTATTTCAAAACATTCACAATTGCTATTTTTATATAAATCTTCCTACAGTTAGTTCTGGTCTTTTACCATCAAAAGAAACTATTTTCTTCGAAAACGTAATCTGTTTGGAACAAACTCTACATTTCTTAGCAGATAATGGCCAAATTTAATATTTTTTCTCGTAACAGACCACTTCATCGGAAACATTATTGAAAAAGAGCTAGCCATACGCTAATTTTCATATAATTTAGTCTCAAGTAAACCTCAAATTTATCTTTAGTTGCAATATTTTGTAATTGAGACAGATATGCTCTTAGTCAACATACGTTGTTTATTTTGTTCTAACAGCTACGAACACCATATAATTACCACATCTGATTTGCAGGAACACACCATTGTGATATTTTCCGGCCCCTTATTTGATCCTTTCTGTTAATAATTTTCTCAATTTTACCGTTTGTTTTATATCTATCTGCTTTGTCTCTAATTAACTAAGTTAATGTGTTTTCATTGTTGAATAATTCAAAATGGCTTGCATAAAATGATATATCTAAACCATGTCTAAACCGGAAAGTGAGGATGGTGCTTTAAGGTGGGTTCACACCTTGTTCCTAATTTGACATTGATTATATGTCTCTGCTAGTTTCATTCTGTCTCATGACCCCATCCACTCGTAATAAGTTCACTGTTATCAAGACAAGTACAAATAATACTAGATTAGCTAGCCTTGAAACTTAGAGGATTTTACACTCTATCTTGCTCGTGTTAATAAATAAAAATATTTGCTAAGAATGTTTTCAATAAACTCATATATAAATTAAAGTACACCCATTTTGTACTTAATTTTTTAATTATCTCGATAGCCCAGTCACTGCTTCAAAAACAAACCCAGCTTTTATTTTTGTTTTTCTTTCTTAAAGAAAAATTCTTTTTAATCGATATTTTTCTGAGCTTTATATTAAAAAAATTAGTCAAGTACTATGGGACGAAACTTCGAAAATTAGTTTGTTCTAATTGCTCGAAAATGTCGTTCTTGATCACAATAACAAGGTTAATTTTAGCAAATTCTATATAATTGCTTAGAGTTTCTGAAAAGCCTAAAGATGATTTCTTATTTGAAGTTAACCCTTTCACCACACATAAACTTAAACCCTGGTATTTAGCAAAACAAAATAACCATCAACGGATGTTTTACACTGTATGTCTCTAATTTCCAATTAGTGACCTATTTTTTTACATTGCAAAATATAATAATGCATCGAAACACTCCAAGATTGGAACCAGGCTTCAATACACTTGCCATAAAAGTTCCTCTTGCAAATTCGCTAAATGTGTATTACGAATGAAAAAACCAGTTAAGTCAGTGAAAATATTTGAATGTTTATACATTTAAACTATCGCTAAATATGACTGCATGGACATTCAGTCTATAGAAACTAACTATCCGGATTGACATTCATTACAATATAAATAAAACATAGTATTAGCATATATAAAACCCAGATCTAGGTAAGGATTTGCGGTGAAATATCATTTTTTTAAATTGCTACAGACTATATTTTTTTGCATCGAATTGTTGGCTAACTATTATAGAGTTCCCATGAGATTTAGAATGTGAAACGGAATATGCTGGAAACTACTTATTAACATCAGGTATTCCGTTAATCTTTCTCTTCAAAATCTGAGAAATGTACAAAGTAACATGAACTAGCAATAATAGAGTAATCAAAGTCATTTTCCCAGGAACTTATAAATAAATGACAAAAGGACCTTCTTCAATCTCATCCCGAAAGTATTATATGTTGCCATACTTTCCTCATCAGAAAACTAAATATCAAAGCTGCTTCAAAACTTACCAGAAATCTGCGAACATACCAATTTTTTACTGTTACATATAATGAAATATTTTAACATCTCCAATTACCAGAGGAAAGTGATAGTAACATCTTTCAGTAGCACCACCCCCCTGTATCAGATGGGTCTTCTTAAGACTTCCTAATGAAACATACCCCCATTTTGTTCAAGAAAAATTATTGCCCTATGCTTAATTTATGAATTTTCATTTTGTGGTTCATATATATATACATTTATGTAAGAAGAGTAATTCAGGTAATTAACACTTTTCCTAAGCTATAGAATGTTGTTAATATAACTGATTATTTCATATACGACATCTTCTTGTTCAACTAATCTCGCGGGTCAGGTATTAGAGTTAAAGTACCAGAGTCAGTATCTGCGCCTATATTACTTCTTATGTTGCTACTACATGGACCTGAGTGGTAAAACCGTTATAGATTAGTTATTCTTCATAGAATCTGGGAAATTATTATTCGGTTATAAAAGGTACTGTAAGTGATACTATGCAACTATTTGAATATTAATCAATTGAAAATACTAAGAAGAATGTGTAAGGAAAGTATAGAATGTGTTAGTTTTCCCATCTAGTGGGAATACTGGAAAAATATCTAATCCTGAACATTTGATCTAATTTCTTATAGCAGTGGTTACATTCAATAATTTCTTTTGATCTTTTCTCCAAGCTACGACAATACACTATTAGTGAAATGGATCTCATTGTATGGTTGTTGCAACAATAGTTCAAATACTGAGTTTAAGTCTTGGTTTGACTGCGGAGTATTTAAGAAGTGACAAGCGGTGTGAAACAGATCATAACGGGGTTCTCATTGTGGTTAATAGAGTCTTATAACCTCCATAGAAAACCTAAATTTATATGACAGTAAGCCTAGGTTTATTTATCAATTCAACTAGAAGCTTTGTAGTCTACTTGCATAATTATGCTGACTTATTTTATTCCAACGATTTCCACGCTGATTGAAACTGAGCTTTACATCTTGTGGAGAGTTTTGCACAAGATGTGTAAAGAATTCCCGCAAAAAACATATCTCGGGAATCTAGTGCCAAAGATTATGCATAATATTATCAAGCCTTATCTAATATCTGAAATTCAGTCTACTCAACATAATCGAATTTACCCATATGACTTGTATTCCTCTTTTTTGCAAAGTGTCTCAGCTATTAGAACAAGAATGTTTGAGTGAAAATTAATCTAAAGAAACTGAAAATACTCTGGATGGGGCATTTTCTGTGGCTTCAAACTTCACAAATACCGAGTGTAAAGGCCCTGTAATATTCACTAAAATGTATATGCTCTAATGATGCACCGTTTTTGAAGAATTTCCACCTAACAATAATATATTTTCTGTAGAATATATCTGGATATACTCTAAGTCAGCATTGACACTTGGCTTGTACTCTAGAAAAACTGTTTATTTTGATTTGTATTTCCATTACAAAAAATTGTGGAGCATAGTTCCTTAATGGAAGCAGAATTTTCAAAGGAAGTAGAGCTAAGAGTTAATTATTGCAGAATCCGTTGTATGAACTTATGAGAAATGTTAACACTGTTCCTCGGGCTTTATTCAAAGAGTAATGGAGTAATGGAAAGTATTGCACTTGGGATGCAATTTAAAATATCATTGTGAATCAAATTTCAACTGAGGATTCTCCTGGAATTTGGAGAGAGTACTCCCATTGATGTACATATAACTGCCTTCTCCAGTTACTAGACCTTGTTACTGCACCGAGAATACTAACTCAAATTGGTGGCAGCGGCTCCTGAGTTCTCGACCAGTGAGTAATTTCTAATGGTATGAATGTAATCCATATATAAGATGCTAAATTTGTGCTAGTGTTTTCATATTTATTTTTTTAACAATAGTTTATATAGTAAGCTAATCTTAATTCCCTGTCAAAATCCAGACTAAACGCCTCGCATAACCAAAATCTTGGATTATTACTTGACCAAATGATCTTTTTTCTTTGATTTTTAAAGAATATGAAAAAAATTAAACTTATTTTGTGCGAATTGGTGCAACACTTTTGTGACAAATACCTCAATATGGGAATCCGTGGCAAGTCCCAAACGACTATGTAAGCATATTCTGGTTTTTGCCATTTTTGCCCAAACAGAACTCTTAGTGACCATAGTGTCTGGCTTAAAATATTTTTCGAGTAAAAATAGTATAACTATTAGTTACCACAAGGATCAAATGAAATATCTAAATTCAAACAAAGTTTTCCCTGTGTACCATTCCGTGAACGCAAAGATATTCAATTCTTACTAAAGTCTAATTTGAACCAAGAAAACTTCAAAATTAGGTACAAAAGAAAAAAAAACTTTGTGACTATTAGATATTTATTCGGGTATTTACAAATCACAGCACAGTAAAAAGGTAATACTTTTGAAGAACTAGAGTATGACAGCGTGAAACAGCGATCGCCAAACTAAGGGCCACAGCATGAAAATGCGAACAGCTGGAGGCAATCTAAAAGGCTCTTAGGTGTTTTTATCTACCAACTTCCGTACCTAAGGCCCACCAATCGCCACAGAAATTTCTTTGAAAAATCTTTTCCTTGTATTTTTTCCAGGTTCAAACAACATGTGAACTACTCGGATACAGCACTTCTTCGGGCAGCATATTTCCTGACTTCTTGATACTGGATCAAAAAAACTTGTTTCTGACTTTGAATAAGGGGGGGAGGTGAATAGTTAGTTTTACAACTTGTATGAATTATGTTAACCTCTCTTGTCCTATTACTCGCTTACACAGTTAATATTCTTCATTAAACTTCAGCACAACACTAAGAGGATAACCTGTAAACCAACCACAATAATATTTACCTCAATTTACTTTCACAAAAGAAGGGGCAACAAGAAGGTTAGAAATAACATTATTAACGCTGTCTGCGACTGTTGAAGCAACGAAACAATAACGACATTCGAGATTTAATGAGTTGCAGAATAACATCTCACAGTCTCTGGGATAGTTCAGTTCGAATGACTTGTGGCTTACTCCACGATCTTTAGGTATTCAACTTCCTAAGTGTTAATAATTTAGGGCAACGTCTCGACATCACGGTTGGGAGTGCTGAATGAGTCCTCAATCAGGACTCACTCAGGCTATTGAGGAGTCTTCCGTCGATTGAGTGAGTCTGAGTGAGTTTCGATGCCGCTTTGACTGAGGAATAAGTAAAGAGTGAACAACTCATTGAGGATTTCTGAGTGGGGAATTGACTGAGGATTTTTGAGGAACTGACTGAGGAATTTAGAATCCTCAATGAGTTCCATAATTATCCTTGAAACTCCAAGAATTCGCTTTGAGTGAGTTTGAGTCTGAGGATCCTCAATTCCTCAATAAGGAATTTTCCTCATTCAGCACCCCTAATCACGGTTCATCACATTATCAAATGTGAAATCACGCCCAACACTTAGAAACCTGAGATATATCTCCTTGATTTTTTTGACCAAATAGCCATTTATTCAAGTTCACTCCTGCTCAGCATAGCAATCAGTTATCTCTCTTTAGCTCTCAGAAAGTTTAGCCCAGAAGGCCTGGATAATGTTCAAAGATCCTAGAAAATATCAAAGACAACATCACATGCATCCTGCTTTGCTCTTCTCTCAAAATATCTTTGGAATTTGAAGAAATATCCATGACTTTCTCCTCAAGGTTCTTTATGCCATTATCCCCAAGAATGTTATGAACTTTGTTCAGGAAGCTTCCCAAAGTTCAATCATAATCATGGCAACGTCATCGAATAGGAAAATTGTTAATTAACTCTATTGATATACTAATATACAACTACAGTTTGATGTTTACTTAACGATAACTTTCTACATTTACGTTTTTCTGCGGTCCAAAAACTGACATGAAGTTGTATTTTAAACTTTTCAACGGACAAGAAGGATATTCCCAAAATATACCCGTTTAACAAAACAAATCGAAAACAAAGAAAGAAAAGATATAAACTAAAAGTTGAATTAAAATGGCTGCTCCACAGTTCCAAAGAGATTTCGTAAGCGCACAAAACACAGCCCCCCGTAAATATATCTGTTGCTAACAGCTCCAGCTATCTTTGGAGATAAGTTTTCTTATTCTTTGGGCGCTCTGAGCAATTTCTTCTTTCTTACTCTTTTAGGTTTGAGTTTTTCAGCTGATGAATGCTTGAAGTTGGCGCAAAAACTCTCCAGAGCAGATATTCCTTCTGAATGTGACAGGTTTCTTGACGCCGCTCGAATGGTCCATAGAAGAAGCAGTAAAGTTAAAGATGTTTGGACTCTGCGGGATGGACATGGTAAGAGAGAGTACACTGGATGGGATAACGTTGGTCCAAATGCAAATGGAATGCATGTTGAGTTTATGAAAGGAAAATCGGATGAAGTTCAAGAGAAAATAAGAAAGTTAAGAACCAGAATGAGTATGAGGGGTGCAAAGAACGTAACAGGGATTGATGATAATGAAGTTCAAGAACTGAAAGAAAAAGAGCTTGAAAGAAGAAAAAGTAGAAGAGAAGAATATAAAGCAAAGAACCTCTAATAAATATTGTAAACATTTACTAATTTATTGCGACACGGCCATTTTAAATTCTAACCGTTAAACATGAATACAGGCTATTGCAGGGACAAAATATGTTTAAGAATTATTCGACATAATCCATCGTACAATAGTCCGAAAGACGAAGGAGTTCGTTCCAGTCTTTTTTTCTTCTGCGAAAAATATTAAAGTTTTGCCAATTACTATGTTTTTGCTCAATTTCTGGTGGATCAAGTTTATAGATGTCATCTTTCATATCGGTTTCAGCAAGAATCTCCTCTCTAACTCTTGAACTAAATCGTTTTTTAGCTAATTCTTCTCCAATAAGTTGTTTTAACTTTCTTCTTGCTTCAACAACAGCTTCAATCTGCTTTGGATCTTTTAAATTAAACCACCAAAGACGTAAAACACCTGCTAGAGATCTAACACAAGCAACCATTTCTTCATAAGCTCTAACTGTAAACCACAAATAGATTATTGTCAAAGGAATAGAAATCTTATTTATCCAAACCAATCCCAAAACTCCTACTAAACCAAAAAAACCATACATCATCTTATGTTCTGCAAGACTATCAACCCAAGTTTCTCCTTTACTTAACAAATACCTTTCATTTTTTTTAAGTAAAAACCAAACCGGCGACCAAAGAGCTAATCCAGGTGCACAAAGAATAAATAAACTTAAGGCAACGAAACTTCTATATATGGTTATTAAAAACACTTTCAAAGTTGACCTCATCTTTTTCCCATTCATTAAACGGTTGAATCTTTCGTCTTTTAGTCGCAGCTTGTCCAAAATATTTTGGTAATCACGAAGGTGCATTACCAGAGGAGTTTCTTTTTCTTGAGTTCTTTGAGATTTAATTAACTCTAACCATCCTTTTAGAATAAGAATATATCTACTTAAAGACATTAACGTTCCTAAAGGTCTGTGGACTCTTGTTGCTGCGATTGCTAATTTAACACTTTCCCAATCAGGAGAAGAAATTAAATACTCATGAAACTCTTTTTCTAAATCTTCTTTTATTTTAAATGCAACAGTTTTCTTCTTTTCTGCATTTTTTAAGTCTTCTAAAGAAAAACCATTTTTTTCTAAATATTTTTTATTCACACGAATTGGTTTTAAATAACGAACAAGAACATCTGACCGAAATTTTTCTCGATGAGTAAAAGTCATGCAAGTAGGCAAAATATTTACAGTAAAATCTTCTTGATCAGCACTAAATAATAAAAAAATATTAAAATATACCTCATCAAAGTCTCTAAAGCAATAAATCCAACACCAGAACGAAATTTAGCTGCGTACGAAAGAAACTTTGAAATTCCTTCTGGTGCAAAAGCGACAGTTTTATTTTCTTGAAGTGCTTGATAAACAGCCGAAAAAGTTGCTGCATTAAATTCAACTCTCGATTTATCATTTCCAGAAACTTAAAATTAAAACAAAAAAAATAAAATACCTGATTGATCCTTCTTACGAAAAATAGGTAGTGCACCAGATGCGCGTACTAAATGCCCAAATCCAGGAGCTTTCCAAAGAGTATGCTTTGCACAAAAGCAGATGAAGCTTGGAAAACAAGAGATTAAAACCACTGGGTCACCTAAGGAGTTTCCATGGTTGAAACATAGAATTGTGGGCTGATCTTCTGGAATGTTTTCTGTTCCTCGTACGTCAAAAGAAGCATAAAAACAAGATGAAGCCGCTTGAAATATTATTTTCACTATTTCGTAGAGAAAAGGCATTCTTTTATTTAGTTTGTTTTGCAAGAGACAATTCCCACTTTGTTCAAAGTTTGTAACTTCAATGTATGCTTTCAGGTGTTATTAATGGGTTACAGATTCAATGTGTTTTTGGGCAATTATCAGATTATTATTCTACTATTGTTTAATACTTACCAGAACAAACTGTAGACGAATTTATTTAACCCTTGTTTCTTCAATAATACTAATAAAACTACACACAGCCAGTAAAAGAAAAACAAAGAGGATTATTCTTTGTTTTTATGTCGTATTCACCATTAAGAAATTTGTAGGTTTTATTCTCAAGGCTTGAAATTGCGTTAATGTCGATAGAGTAGTGCATTCTAATGGACATTTTTTATGCATACGCTACCTCTTATATTGAATTTATACTTGTGACTAATTTAATAAGAATTCAGCTCAAAGCTAACGAAATATTATCCATGTTCCCTTGAAATAAATATAGGACTATGCTTAAGTGTACGGTTTTCCATCTTTCGCACAGATACAATATAATAGTTTAGAAACCTCATTTGAAACATCTATACATCCTTTTTCGATTCTTTGGCACAATTAAAAGTTCAAATTTATTTTTTTCCTTTTGCTTTGATTTAATTACCCTCTAACAAATTGTTTGCGACAGTACAATCTTGCAGCTCGCCTAGGCGAGAGATGGGTGATTTGATAGTGCTGATAAGAACCTGGTCTTCGGTTAGAAGCTTTATATCCAGTTTTTTATTTTGATTCTTAACCAATAGATATTAATTTGCAGTCTAATTTGTGTTGGTGAATGTTATACTCAATTGAAGTGTTAGGTAGATGACTATTTTTCGGTAAAATTTTCGCTTTCTCGGCAGAAGAAATGTCGAAAAAAGGAGGAAATCAATGAAAAATTCTTAATATATTTATAACAATATTGATTTTAGAGCCAAGATATATTATATTTATATTATATTTAATATTTTCTTGAAAAAATATATTTCCTGAGTTCTCAAATCTGGTGGAAATATATGGGATGAAATGTTCTTCTAACTACACTCCTGGGAACCAACTTAAACTGGATTGTTGATTTCTTCTAATACTACACAAATATTTAATTTTAATATATTTGAAGATAGTGAAACACTAAAAAACATCATTATAGTTCCTTTTAACAAAAATAAACTTTGAACACATTTATAGCTCTACGAGCAAGAGGTTTAGGTTTAGTTATAAAGAATTCACACATACACGATGTATTATCTTGACCCTTAGTTTTACTACTCTGGTCTTTACATCTTATTTGGTGAGCATTCTACTCTAGCATTACGATAACATCAGATATATGAAGTTGATGAAAAATTCAAAGCGACGAATCTCTTATAGCAAAGGAGATATCTATTTACCAGCTCACGATAGGTATTAGCAAGTTATAATCTTTAAAGATGAATAAGAATAGGTTTATGGTTAAATACTGGTTGGTAGTTGTTTGATATTAAACATAAAGAAAATATAAAAGACAGATTTATTAGTTTATTCTAAATGATGTATTAATCAGGTTTAAGCTGACACAGTTTTTATGAAGGTCGTGTTTTACAAAAAAAAATCAGATGGATTGTCAAGAACTAGTTCGAACATACTTGTCCTTTATAATGTAAAGTAAAGCCATATACATCTTTTGCTTCATAGAACAAAGTAACAATCGAGGAATCAATAAGATGATTTCAATGACTACCTAATATTCATGACACTCCTTCACCCTGAATGTACCTTTGTAAAATACAAATCAATACTTCTAAGTTGACCATCTACGTAACTTTTTGAGCCAATTGGATGTTTCAATCATGGTGACAGAGTCAACATAAATGAAATCTTTACCATGGGTATTCATGAACACCTTAACTTTTTTCAATATCCCGATGTACTCAGAGAAGATTATTTTCAAGTGACAAATTTTCTATGAAAACTATATTTCATCAATTTTACTGAGTTAGAGTCTAAATTTGCAATTACTTGCATCGATAAATACTGCCCGGAAAATAAGAGTCTTGAGTTTTGTGTAGATGCTCTTTCTTATATGAAAAAGTTTTAGAATGGCCAAACATTTTATTTTACTTTAAGTTTATTGTATATCATTATGGCAACTGCAGTAATGTGTTATACTCTGACAGCAATTTACATTTCGAAGGGTTTGAATCAGTGATAGATACTATGTGGTGTTAACAACAGTGTTAAAAGTACACAGTTATTTTAGCCTAAACATTGTGACTTTGATAATCTTGAATAAGTTGCTTCTTCTGTGTTGGGGTAACAGTTTCTGTGACTGAGTGTAAGAACAACTATATGAATTATCACAGTCAGTAATTCACTTGCCGCTGATACAACTTATAATGGATGAATGTAAAAAGCAAGACAGAGATATAGGACTGCAAGGTAGACTATGTTCTGCAACTTAATTCAAAGTAAAATATTGATATACCAAGCGATGAATATCAAGTTGAATTTGGCTTCTCAGTAAGATTGGGGAATATTTAGAAGGGAGTAGAGTTTGAATTAGTGCATCACAAATGTAAGCTTCAAAAAGATTTTTATTGATGCAGCAAATTTTGTACAACTCAGGTAATATACTTAACGGGGTCCATATAAACCTTCAACATCATTTTATACATACTTGGCTGTGGGTTTGTAAGGAGTCGATTTATACTTGGGGGTTTTCAAGGATAGGAGCATAAATAAGGAAAATCGCTGGTCACAGTTCATTACGACGGTGAATGGCTAAGTTAGGAATGCTAACTGATTCAATTCATTATAATAAGAGTTTTTTTAAAAGGTGTTGTTTTTTTTCTCGCATTATAACACTAGGTATCCCGCTGTCTTATTGTATTGGCCATAGCGCGTTTAGTCAAGCTGATCAAAAGTAAACACCAGTAAGGAATATATTTTCTCGTGGCGTAATGGTTATAAATGACTGAATAAGACTTTGCTGTTGGAGCAATTTCTATGGAAGAACGGCTTTAATGGCTAGGATTATGGATCTCAATGCCGAAAACGAGTGGAAAGGCTGCAATGGCAAATTTTGGCGGTAATGATGAATTCTCTTCTGTAAACGAGACGATAAAGGCCGCAATGAATTCCTTTAGTCTCGAATTTTCAAAAACAAATATCATTGCATTGTTTTAATCAGGTAAATTCAAAGTACGTCTATTTTCTCTGTTAATGCGTCAACAAGAAATTTTGCTTATGGGCTATGAAATGCATTTAAAATCTAAAGAAAGTGATTGTTACAACTGAAATAATGCTATACTATGGAACAATGTACGTGTCATTAGCAAATGTGTTTCCAGACTCGATCTTATTTGTCACCGTAGTTCCATCTTTGTTCCGAAATTAGGTCTCTACTGAAAAACCAGAATTTACGGACACTCACTTGTAAATATTTAGTGCAATACAGTTCTGTTGCCCATATGCTAAAATATTTCTAAACAAGAAGCCGCAATGCACATGTTTCCTTTGTGGAGAGTATCGTTTATGTCATAGTTAACTTCAAAATTTGATTGCATTGCATCCAAATGTAGTAGGACATAGTTTCGGAAAATCTGGTTAATATTTGGCATATGAATAAATTAACTTGTAATGAAGCCTTCCTTTGAAATATTTTTCTTAAATCAACGGCTTATGTTCAGGAGATAGCTATAGTCAGTTTACATATCCGTTTAATTTCTTTGGTTGGTGACTATCATGTAAGATACCTCATTGTTCTTAGAGTAAATGATGATGTCTTAAAGCAATCCCCAACCTTTCCTTAACTAGGTTTCTACTTAGCGCAAGAGCATTAAAAAATTACTCAGGTCAATCTTAAACAGTAGCTTTATTGAGAATACAAAGCTGTAACTAGCATTGAATTTAGTCCTCAACTGACAACCGAAATCGATGCCATGACAGAACGAAGATTTATTCTTCAGTATTTTTTCAAAAACCGTTGAATGGCTACTGAGTAGTTGTTTTAAGAAAATACAATTCTGGGAACATAGATTTCCACTTATTCTTCTAAGTTAATCTCGTCGTATGTACTCAAAAGCTTGATTTAACTAGCATGCAATGGTGCGAACCTAGTTTTTTCCTTTGCAGAGGTTATTATGCTCAACCCCATTTTACATTCACAATCAGGTTCAATGCGTAGCTGTCAAACTTCTGCATTCGCAATCCGCTTCTATGGTTTTTTGTGACAGAAGTAAACCTTTTTCAGTTCATTTCAATGTTGTAGTCATACCTTTTCAGATCCACATCATGGGTGGTAATGTTATTCTGCACATACCTGTGTTCCGTATATCCTCGCTAACGCTTTACCACCTGGAGTAATGGTCGTAGTAGCCTCCATTAAAAAGGTGAACCAAATCGAATTAAAGTTTATATCATCATTGGGACAGAAAAGTAAGCTGATGAGAGTTTCCCTTTAGGTTATTGGTTACATTTCTGCTCATGGTTTAAGCCTTAGAGAAGTTAGTCCGTGAAGTACTGGGTTAATAATTTCAAATTATCAACATACAAAGTCTATTTCCTTCAAGCTCTTTTCTGAGCACACATGATCAACCATAGAAAGTTTAAAGCTTCATATTTTTCTTTATTTCTCAACCTTCTCTTAGTTCTTGAGATTTGGGTTTTCTTAGAAGATTATCTTAAAAACTACTTATTCTTAATCATAAGATTTGTTATAGCGTATCAAAAATTGTATAAAAGTCTAGCTAGAAAGTACCAACATACATAATCTAAGAGCAAAGCATTTGATTGGTTAATTCAACGAATGATATGTTCGAAACCAAAGCCTGTCCATTACAGTCATCGATATTAAATACGTTAAAACAAATACAAAGCAAGAAAATGAATATGCGAAGATTTTCGTTTTCCAGAGTTCTTCAAAAACCAGGAGGATTTCATTTACGAAGACCAAGTGCATTATTCCAACTTTTATCGGAAATAAACCCTCAAGGAACAGAATCCCCAGTTCGCGTAATCTCCGGTACATACCACCTAAAACAAACATTTCTAACTTCTTACATCTTCTCATTCGTTTTACTTTTTAGTACATTCAGATCAAAACAAACGAAGTGAAATGGAAGATGGGCATATGTTTGTTGATAAATTTCTAGAAAGTGAAGATCAAGGTACTTTTTATTAACATATTATCTCTTCAGCTCTTTTTGCTGTATTCGACGGACATGGAGGAAAAGCTGTTAAGAATTTCTTAACTGGAAATTTTGCATCTACTTTTGAAGAAATATTAAGTGAAAGAACAGTTCCTGGAGTTCAAATGTATTATTTATATTTCATTTTTTTATATATCAGTGATTATTGTGATCTACTTCAAGAACTATATAATAGATGTGATGAAAAGTTAGCAAGAGTATTTATAAGACATTCAGGTGCAACTGTTGGAACTTGTTTTGTTAAAATTCATAGTATAAGAAAAATATTTTTTTTTATTGTTTAGATGGAAAAAGAACACTTTTTACAGCAAATGTTGGAGATACAAGAATCGTTCTTGCAAGAGGCGGAAAAGCAATTGCACTAACTGAAGATCATACTTGTTTGATTCAATCTGAAAGAGAAAGAGTTATTAATTTAGGTGGAAATATTGAAAACTATAGAGTTCAAGGTGCTTTAGCTGTAACTCGAGCAATTGGGGATTTCAAATGGAAAAAATATGTTACTTCTGATCCGCATTTAAATAGTATTCAACTTACAAAAAAAGATAACTTTGTTATTGTTGCGTGTGATGGAGTTTGGGATGTTGTTGAAAACCAAGAAGCTGTTGATTGTATAACAGATGGTCTTGCTAAGAGGATTTGTACTGAACATGATGCAGCAAAGTTATTAGTAGAAAAAGCTATTGAAAATGGTAGTGAAGATAATATTACAGCTATGGTTGTATTTTTATAGATTTTATGTTTTCTACTAATTTTGGTGTAAACTTCTTTAGGGATGTTGTTTGTATATAAACGTATAGGGATAGATTTGAGTTTTAGAGTTTTTTGGTTCCAAAGTAATCTTTTCCATTCTTTGTATTTTTGTTATAGGTTTTAATGACGTGGCAGCTTTTTAGTTTTAGCAATTGAAGTCGTCATTCGGGAACCGGTATTTAATATCGGGAAACCCGAATTTCGGGAAATTTGTGGAGAAAATGTAACCCGCAGGAACTTAAGTTGATTTCTGCATAACTTCTCTTAAGTAAGCCCTTTCTTTTTCGTGATATAATAGCAGCGGCAAGAGTTTGTAGAATTTCCGACATAAAGTTTTGAATTTCAAAAAAATCAAGCTAGATCATCCTGTATAGAATTCAATATTCGCCGAGAAAATAAGAAAACGAAGATGAACTATGCACCATAGCATTACATGAAAGAATCATTATAAGCTCAACGACATTCCCAACTAATATTTTCATTTTCTGAGGGAATCTGCATAAAGAAATTAGTTCCTAGTTGAGACCAAGCAGCAAGCGACAATGTCTCCTTAAGAATTAGACTTAACTCCACAGAGAGTTCTTTCCACTTAATTTTAGGAAACTAAGAAGCTAATAGAAGCCCATTCTTTTATTCGTAAATTAGCTTTCCATTTGATCATATCTAACAGCTATCAGTCAAGCCAGATGGAACAAGTTTAACTTTTCTTTCTGTAAGGAGTACACGCGCAGTTTGTTCTTATGTAAAAGAAGAACAATAAGTTATCAGAAAAAATGATAAATTTGACTATTACTCCATGATTTGGATTTTATTCTGATTTTCAGTGATTAATCAATTAATATAGTTGGGGAGTTATCCTAAGTAAGCAACTAGAAAAATTTAATAAGAAATAACAGTAAATTATCATTAAATATAATTATATCCTTTGCTTTAGTTCAAGGTATTTTGTGCTATAAGTTCCAAATCACATAAAATTACTTGAGTTATATCAGAGTTGCTCCTCGTGAGGAGTTAACTAATAAAAAATGCAAGAAACTAGACGTTGTGTTTACTTTCATTGCAATCCTAGACCGTACGTTTTCCTTCATATACTTCACACCCAGTCAACGCAATAACATTGTAGAGAATGATTCAACAGATACCTGATGCTAGATGTGCTACGATACACATGCTAGGGAAGCTACGTGCACTTTTCTGAAATTAGACATCTTCAGCACTAAGATAAATTCTTTAATTTGGGAGGTAGGCATGCTTCCGTTCAAGATATGACTTTTTAGTATTATATTCTCCTTCAGCTAATCCCCACTTAAAATGGTCTCCATCCATGTCTTAATTCAATCTCGAGCATTGCTATGTTTTTAATGGAAATCAATAAAATCGGCTTGTGTTGAGGTCACACTTACGTTACATTTTGCTTTGAGATGAAATCCACAGAAACGTGAAAGATTCCTTAGTTTAAAGCGCTTGATGTCATGTTTAACATCCAGATATAGAGCTTTACAGTATTTTTTCTAAATAATAGCTAGAGAAAATATGATTAGGGACTCTTATCACTTAGGAGATACACACTAGGTTAATTAACTTGAAACTGCATTTAAATATACATATTGTTGAACACAGGTTTATATTAATGGAAAATATGTTCATGATGCTACCATTAAGGAAAAGTATAATCTATGTCTATCTAAGGGTATAAATAGGAGCGGGTTCAAATGACAGAAACATTTGAAGCGAAATTAACTCTACAGGTGACTTTTGGGTAGGCACATTTCTTAATAGCTTGTTTCACTGAATTTGGGTTTTCCACATGATAGATTTTTGTCAAGCTACATTTTACAAATTAAAACAGAGGCTTAGTTGAAAAAAAATCTTAAGCTTGAGTACATAGGTTCATAAATACCACTTCAACAATGCTCATCCAATATTGCTAAGTGAAGGATTGTTTTGTTTGTTATAACCGTGTTAGAACATAGTGTTGAAGTTTGTTTTCTTACTTCAACTCTGTTTTATATTCTGGGTTTTATTTTTGACCCAGATCAAAAAATAGTAGAAATATGGTACCAGACTTGTGGAAAAGATGTTTTTAAAATCGTGCAACAAAACGCTAGTAAACGAATCGTTTTACCAGATTAAAATGAACAGAACCCAATGTATAATAGGCAACTGTAATTATTAAGTTCGTTTTACGATAAAAGTCAAAATTTGACTCGCCGGGATGTGTGAAGAACGGATATTGAGGGCCGAAATTCTTTCAAATGATATGATCAAGTAGAATAGATCCTACTCAAGAAAACCTGGAAAAGAACTCAAGACTCAATGGGTTCTTCATAGAAAAATAAAGGTAGATTTGTCGGCTGGTAATACGAAGCTTCATTCCATGAATTTAAATATCACACTTTTCTTTGATTAGAGCAATAGCTTAATTCGTAAAATATGAAAAATGCCTTATGGAAATTGTTGAAAATAGTTATTTCCTGGTACAAAGCACATGGAAGAACACTGAGTATTCCAAATTGAAATTTCCTAGATTAGTAAACCACTTATTGAAGATGTATACTTAAGAGCTTAGTTATCATGTTCTGACTTATCAAGAGAGATGCAATGAATTGATTTCCCTGACTATCATGTCGCCCAGGCTACTCATGAATGAACCATTGAACTCATAGAAGTGGGCAATTATTAGAGCTTATTTTGTGTAGTTGGAATGGTCCATAAACAAAAGTTACAAGAAACATGCAAAGGGACAACTAATAATCCAGAGTGGTAAGGTTTTAGAACCTAATTAACTATTTAGCAATCAAAACTTATATTGTTAGACTGTTATCTATATTCACAACTTGTAATCTATGAGGAACTCGTTATTCAAATCTTTGATATAGATATGAGCATGTCATTTTCTCTCTGCAACAATTCAACGTAATATGCCCCAGCCACAATCCTAGAATTTTTTAAAGCTTTTCAGGTTAAGTGACTCACTAAAATAAAGTTAAAACCAGTAAACACATGAACTAAGCCATTATCCTCGGAAACGTAGTCAAAGTCTTATTTTTCTATTACCAGAAAAAAGTTTGCAAGTTACGTGATAAAGAATTAAAACACTGTTCATGTTTTGCATCTGGCATACATTATTAACCGTAAGTTTAGTACCTTTTTTATATTTAGTTTTTTCTTCATCACTAACATAAGTTACAAATCAAGAATTTAAAAGAAAATAAAATTAGCTAATAGAATACTTTCATTCTTTTGGATCTTCCAACTCTACTATACTAAAATATTATTGAAGAATATAATCATGCTTAATTAAATATGTTTCAATCTTAAACTTTGCCAAGAACCCAGCTGCTGCTATCATTCGTTGTCATAAACTTCATTTCTTAATTTCAGATTTTTAACCAGTTCTTAGATTACCATCTATACATTTACATTAAGGAAGCAGTTATGGTGAAAGAACGTCGTGACTGCATTATATCTCATGATATAGTAAATAATTTTCTTACCAGCTACTTGCCCCATTTCTTGGCAAATTTGGAGTAGCTGCAAATGGGTCACTTAGTCTGGCTCTTCTGAACGGTATTAACTGATGTCCGTGTATCAAGAATTACTCTGCAAGATCCGTTAAAGATATGAATTATACCTTCATTCAATGCATTGTAATTTGTTAATGCGTCCATTGCAGCATCATGAAGATGTTAGTTCACATTTAACTTGATAAAAACTAACAAGTTATCAAGAACTTGTTTTTGCCAAAACTCAACTCCAGTCAATTTTTCATTTAATCAATGCAACACCTTTTATTCTAGTTTGGTAAAGTTTTTTGCTACCAAGTCTTTGTTCAAGGTGTAAAAGGTGATCTCAAATCAAGTTCTTATTCAGGATTGTAGGGGGTGATCAATAGGTGCATCCTGTTTAGATAGGTGTAGAAGCAAACGCTTCGAAGATGTAAGTTTGAACACTTAAATAATTCGAATATCAAACTCTAACACTTTATATGGTGATCAAGGTTGTCAGTCATGATTCATTAGATTATATAACTCTCTTGGTATAAAAAGCAAATATTTGTAAGAATTAAGAAAAAATTCATTTTGGCTTTCTGCTGTTTAGGAGTAGTATATTCCATTTCAGTTTGACCATATTAAAGTAAGCATAATAATTTAATATAAAATTTATGATAGAGTTTTCTTTTTATAACTTGATAAAAAATAAAGCGCTCTATGAAATATGTGTGCAACTGTAATCAATGAAAGCAACATTAACCCAGTCGGGGATGCTTACAATTAGCTTCCCCTTTTTCATGTATAATACTCTTTTATTCAAAATAATAGCTTTAAATTAGTATTTGTAATTATGTAAGTACGATTCAAGGCAATCATGATATGTGTAGATACATCTAATCCATAGTGTAGCTCAGTTTCATAATCCTTAGCATCTTGAAGGCTGACAAGAAATGCAAAAAGGAAAGAAACCAACCTTTTTCATCGTTAGCTAAAGCTAGTTGAATTTATGCAAAATTTTGTTTATTTCTACATGATTTCTATAATTCTAACTTCTGCAACTATGACCAGCTCAAAAATAACGAGGCTCTTCGTTAATCTCATTTTGCTCGCAGCAGAAAACTGGTTTGAGGAGTTTTCCTTGCCTACAAAATATAACCTAAGTCCAAACACATAAGAAGGTATAATCATTAGATAAATTTACATAGATTTAAACTCTAAGTTGAATTACTTTGAGTGTATTTAATGTTTCGTAAAAACACAATGGGAATTTGGAGATATCCAAACAGTTCATAATATTTCAACGCTGAAGGCAAAAGTTGGTGAATTATATCCCTGTGGTCGCCCTCCCACCCAAAAAAAAACGTTAAGAAAACTATGATGTTGCACCTAAAGTGTCAATATTGAAGCTTATGAGGTCTTATCAGACTAGTTACAGACAGCAACTGGTAGCCGCAATGCAAATAAAATAAATATACTTTGCTGAAGGTCAAAATGCTTAAAAACACACACTAAGAGACCTATTAGATATTAAACACAAAATATGAACTGTTAATAAATTGATTGCATAAACTAACCCCTCACAACAATAAATGGAAATCTCGTCAACTCGTGGCGAAAACTTAACCTTCTTCCAGGCGGGCTCGAACCACCGACCTCTCGGTTAACAGCCGAACGCTCTAGCCAACTGAGCTATGGAAGACATTACAGTATGAATAAGGCTTCGTTATATATTTACTTATATTATTAACTAATAAACCTGTAAATCAGAATGGAAGCAAAAGCAGTTTTTGAAGACAGACTTCTTGTACAACATATCTCAACTTTTTTATTCTTCGAAGACATTGTACTCGCTTTTCAATATATAAACAAAACCATTTATAAAAATCTTAGCAAGACTTGTCTCGATTTAAGCAAATCCAAATATAGAAATTCGCAGAACTTGGATTATTTTTGGTTTGTTGACTATTTTCAAAAATTTAGTGAAAACTGGAGAATTTGCTCGTTAAATTTAGTTCTTGAAGGAAATATTTCTTTATCAACGTTTTTCAAACATCACTTTAACAAAAAAACAGCGAAGTTTTTAAATCGTCTTAAAATAAAAGATGACCGTGAAGAAGATTCTTTAATTTCAGAGAAAGAAGAAAATTTACTGCTTTATGGTTTGAAAGATTTCAAAAATATTAATAAGTTAATTATAAAAAACTCAGCAATATTGTTTATTTGGTTGCCTTTGGAAGATTCTGTTTTTGAAGAGGTTTCATCCTCTCTTGCTAAGATTGAACACTTGGAAATTATCATGTTTCTTGGAAAATCTATTCTCCAAATACCTGAATCTAATGACAACTTTTTAGCACAGATGAAAAAGATAGATCTTTCTTTATTTTCTTCTCTTGAAAATTTCATTCTCAACTTTTCTTATATTAAACGGTTAGACTTTTTATCACCTGCCACGTCATTAGTTAACTTGGAGATTACTCACTGTCCAAAATTAAAGTCACTTAATGGACTTGAACACCTAGTTAAACTTAAAAAATTGAATATTTCTCACTGCAGGTCTCTAGAAGATACGGAATCCTTGTCAGAACTTTCTGGATTGCGCAGTTTTTCAATTTTTCATTGTGAAAAAGTTACTTCTTTGCCTTTAGGTAATCCTTCTTTCCTTAATGACGTTACTATTGACACTGTGAGTGTCTCTTCTTTTAAGTTTTTGTTCGTTTGCAAACAATTACAAACGTTGTCAGTAGCATTTTGTCCGTTTGAAGAAGAAAATGAGCATTTAATCGAGATAGAAAAGGGGAGCTTCACTTATTTTCCACCACCTATTCCACGCTTTCGTTTTTTGTATGAGCTTGTTTTGACAGAGTGTCCTGAGGTGGTTGATTTAAGCTTTGGATCTAGTGGAAATTTGAACAGATTAAAGAAGCTGGAAATCAAGAAATGTAACAACTTGTTGAGCTTCCAAGGTTTATCACAGTTGAAAAATCTAGAAGATCTTTTTATTGCGTCTTGTCCCAATTTACATGATATCCAAGAAATTGCAGACTCTCCACAAGTCAAGGTTCTGACTCTAAGGCGGGTCAACGTCTGTATTACTCGTGAGTTTTTGTCTGAGAAACAACTAAAGAGCACGAACATTGAAACACTTAATGTTTCCTTCGTTATCCTTCTTGAAACAGTTGATGATCTTAATTTCCTGCCAAACTTAAAAAGTCTTTTCTTTGACTCTTGCTATTTTTTGACTGATATAAAAAGCCTTGCTAAAAATCAGACAATCAAAAACTTAAAGCTAAAGAACTTAAATAATGTGGAAATGGTTTCAGAGTTTGATGTTGTCTCTGAGACCTTGGAAACTTTGGAGATTTTATATTGTAGTACATTTACAACTTTATGCTTGGCACGAAGTAAAGTTTATAATTTAACAAGTGTAAAATTTCAAGTCTTGTTTAGCTGGAGGAATTTGGATGAGCTCTTGTTATTGAATAATTTACAAAACCTGGAGTTGTTGGATTGTTGGAAACTTGAAAATGATATAATTTCTGAAGACATAATAGAAAAAATGAAGGCGATGCAAAATCTCAGTATTATAGGAACGAATTTAGATAGTCCAGAAGAATTGACGGGAAGAGAAGGATACATTTTTAAACCCTTAGAGCACCTATTTCAAATACCCCAATTCGAGTTAGATCCCAAGATAGAATTTATTGACAACATCTAGCTACTTAATTTGTACATCCTATCTAACTCAAAGGATGTTATTTTTAAGTATACAACTTTACTTGATTCACGCAAGGGATGAAATACGCAGTGGACAAAAAATAACATAAAACTCAACGTCTTCTTGGTTCTCTTCTACTTGGTAATATAATGCATATCTGCAAAAGGTAGATCCAGTGGAATATCCAAACATTCGAACTTTTCAACTGGTAAACCTTCATACAAACTCGGAACCCCATTTAATGAATCCAAATTAGATCCAGGTTCTTTTTCATTCCAGAATTTATTAAGTTGAAACTGGTTGTTCATTTGAAATTCATCTTTTTGCTGCACCTCTATCTTTGGTCTTATTGGTCTAAAAACATTTCGCGAAGGTACATCTAGCGAAGACTCATTATTCATCTCTCTCAGACTTAACTTGCGTTTTCTTTCTTGACTTAATAGCAACTTTAGTTCCTCAACTTCTTTCTTAAAGTTTCTTTCAATTTTATTCATATATTCTTTCAACCCAGTGATCTCTTTTTTCAACGAAGCGCATTCTTTCCTTGAAGCATAGTTACCTGACTTAACACTCGCTCTTCTCTTGATATGTACAACTAAATCCGGTCTGCCTTTTCGAAAGGAGTCGTGAAAAAAACACCATCTTCCACCCTGTAGCTCTTGCTTTCTGAATCCATAGAAATGAAGTTGTCGCACAAACCTAAAAAATGATTCAATACCAAGCTTTATACGTTTTTAGAGTTCCACTAAAGAAACTGGGAAGAATATGGGTTTCAAAGCTTTCCTTGTACACAATAAATTTTCTTCCTTCGACGTCCCACGCGGCTATCTGAGGTGGACAGACTGATACAATGTTAACCAACTTCGTAAGAAACGGCGATAATGCGGGGAGATTATTCTTATTCATTTTATATTTTAATTTCTTTTCGTTTTTCTTAAACGGCTCAATAATTTTTGCAGTCTCTAGGTCGGATGCAAAAAAATGGGCTGGTATTACCGGAAAGATCCCTAAAAAGAACCTTGATATGATTGGCTTAGTAGAAATTCTGACCAATGGAATCGGTGAATAATATTGGTTATTTCCGCAATGATACTATGTAGTATACCTTGTACTGTTATATTAACAGCAAGATTGATAATACAATATGACTATAACATGGATATATAAATATAACACCTCCTGCACTACATTTTAAAAACAGTACTGGGTATATTTTACCATTAATAATGTTACATTACGGAAATATATTCCGGTAAGAGCAAACTCCTCTGGTCAGTTTATTGAATGCGGCACGAGTCCTGGGTATAACTCTCCCCGAGGCTTAATCTTGGCACAGAAAACCGGACAAAGCCGGGAAATAAGATGAGGAAAATAGTAGTTTCCCGACTCGAAAAGAACCACCTTGTGGTCTCCTCTTTGCAGCGTCAAAGAATAGGAAGATACTTTTATTTGCTGCATTATGCTTCACTGAATATTAGCAAGTTGAAATAGAAATAGAAAGAAAGTCACAAAGGATTTCTCAAGGCGTTTCTGTTTCCCCATCTTTATAAAAATCATAGTCCTAACTGACTGTTCACGCTGTTGCCAAGTCATACCCTGAAGTCAGAAGTTGTGTGACCTTCACGTTGTTTTTGTAAGGGAAATAATCCTGAGTTTTGACTTGAGGTTTCGAGTTCTTACCTCATTTGCAGCTACTTTACCTAGTAATATTACAAGGATAAGCCTGACTTGTTGCTGGGGCAAAGTATTTACCCAACCCTGCCGCTTGTAATAGCATAATTTCCTCTTTAAGTTTTTTTCGTTATTATGTTTAGTGAAATATTCCTCTACGATTTTGTATGACCAAGGACTTTAATAATCCAGGTAGAGTGTTATTAATTGAACTGTCTTGTGTTGATATCCCTGAAGAGTGCCTCAACCCCTCACTTTGCCGAAGGGGCAGAAATATTTTCCCTAGAAGCTAACTATGGCTTTAAGAAAAACAGACGAACAAGAATGTTCACATGTTACAAGAAATGGCAGTTGTAGTTCCTGAGAACCACACAGAACTAATTACGCGGTTTTGTGTTTCTACTTTCAGCAACTGTACAGTTCAGAGCTGGCAACGATAAAGAGAAAGGAAGTGTTCATTTCCTTTTAGCGAAGTGTATACATCCACAGCTAGAGAAACAGCTGAACTGTGGCATAGGTAGAGCTTTGAAGTACTTGCGCTTAGTACTAAATTATCTGTCACCTACAGCGTAGAATAAAGTTACTGCACTGGGTAATCATAACGGTGTCTCTTTTTATGATATGTTTGGCAATGCACCATTAGATTTATTTTTGGGTTTTTTGGTTTAATTTGAACCAAATGGACTTACCGCTTCCACTCTATACTGACTTTGGAGGGAGTCTAGATATAGCAAATAATATTTGTATCTTCTCTTTCACTTTAACACCAAAAAAATAATGAATAAAAGTGAAATGTCAAAAAGTGACATAACCAATAGTCCCAGCACCTCAAAAAAATACAGAAATTTAACCCAGTGGAAATTAACCAACAAAAACACTAAATCCTCATCCAAAATGCCTGAAGATATCAACAACTCTATTTAGATTCCCCGGTTGTATCCTTCCCCAAAAGCTTCATGGTAAATTACATCATGGCAGTTCTTGGCCAACGGTGAGCAACTCTCCCGGTTATCACCCAACTACAATACTTTTATGAAAAGGGTTTAATGGCAAAATCTGAGCATTCTGTTTGATGACAACACACGCTGAAACTCATTTGACAATCGAGATCCGTGCAGAAAACAGCTGGACTGGTAGAAACCTTGAGGTCTATTTTAGAACGGGAGGCCTAGCTTAGAGTGAGTTAATAAAACAAGTATTAATCCTAAGCTGTAATTTCTACTCTGAGCTTCCCATCGCAGCTCTTAAACAAAGCTAGACGCCTCGTTTTCTCGTTTACGGCATAAAGTATGACATGTTTATAACACCTTTTGCTCAACATATTCTCGCCAAATTTAACACACTAGAACTATGTTTTCTCGGTTGTAGAGGCGTGAAACTTAGATACGTTCACATCTTAAATAATCCATATTCTTCGCAAGTTTGGGACTAGGGTTTGACTTATCGGTACATGGAATAAGTTTGTCAAAGTGAATTTTCCATGAAGCTCACAAGAGTCCTAATCCTAACACTGCTATTCTGATCTTTCTGACAAAGTAGATTTTTCTTTGAGAAAGGTTCTCCAATGATAATGACAAGTTTTGGTTTTTGTTCATCCAGCTGAAACCAGTATTCATTTCACTGAAGTGATATTCCGGAAAAACCTATCCCCATCCGGAACGTTTCAATATTTTTGGGAGATAAGTTAAAGCAACAAAAATCTCGTGTTGAAACTGTGAGATACGAAATGTGAGTCATCTTAGTCAAAACAGTGTTGCAAAAGAGCTTGATTGCATCTGATATCAAGACACATATTTATGAAACTTTGTACAGTGACAAACGCAAGTATACGAGCTCAATGCCTGTAACACATTTACTACATTTGGAAGAAGTCGCTGCAATTGTGTTGTTTTTCTTGGTTCAACCCTAAAGTTAGGGCGGATTAAATGTGAGAATTCGAATCACTGCCTAAGAACTAAAAAATTCTAAGAGTTTCAGGAAAATTTTGCTTGCCTCGTCAGCAGTAAAGCAGAAGTGAAAGGACTGCGCAGCCTAATAAGATAACTTTGATAGTTCGCTTCCTACGTGTTCCACCATTAAAATGATAATAATATTGCATTGGGCGACATTACAATTGACAGTTCGAAAAATAAACACATTATCTAAGTAGGAATCCCGTTGAAGGAAATATATACTTAAGTAGAAATTCATAGGAATATAAACCTTAAAGTGATTTCACAAACTTGATCCCTTTTTGTCTTGAAATCTGTTTTCTTTCAAGCAAATATAAACCAAATATGAAGTAAAAGTTTTATTTTTGCAATTTTCCTCTGACTGTTCACTGGTCATGGTTTTATATCTCCTGTTACTTAGTAGATTTGCAGCTATTTACAATTCACGAAAGAAATAGTGGATACTCTTTTCTCCTGAACTTTTCTCCTGAACTTTTCTTTCTTAGGACTGAACATGAATTCATGGTCTGGCATTACTGCAACAATTAGTACGGGATATACCAATGAAATTTGAATCCTTTAGCCATCAAATTTCTACTGTAATCTACATTATATCCCATGAATACTAATTAAAATTTCCCTTAGGATACCAACGCAGTTCAAGATAAAACAATACAAAAACCACGTCATCATTTCCATTAGAAGGGACATAAACAATCTAATCAAATCTTGAAATAATATAAACCCTATCTCTAACCTAGCCTTACTAAGCAAGCTCAACTAACATTTTCCTTGCTTCTTCAATAATTACATCCGCATATTTCTCTACAAAAACCATTTCTGTATGATCAGAATCCTCTACAAAAACTGTTGTTCCATTTACAGCTAGATTTTGTATCTCTTGAGCAACATCCAATTCCTCTGCAAAAATTCCATTTTCAGGAATAATAACAACTAATGGAAATTCATATTGTGTTGTATATCCTTCTAAAACAAAAAAACAATTCTTCCCCCAATTTCTACTTTCATAAATACTAGTTGTAAAATAATCCGCACGCATGATGCCATTAATATATTGATCATATCTATTACTTGGTAATCCTGATAATCCAAAGAGAGAATATAAATTAAGCATTTTAAAAAACATACCAAATCCTGAATCCACTAAACTTTCTCCTATATATTGAGTGGGAGAAGCAGAAGTTATTTCATCTGGATCACATAAATCAAATTCTTCTGCAAAAACTGGATCAACCATAATCATACCTTTAACTATTCCAGGTTGAGTTATTTCTACTGCTCTCATATTTAATCCAGCCATACTATGACCAATAAATAATAAGTTAGAAGTATTAAATCGAGTTCCAATAATTGGATTATTTTCAAGTTGTTCAAAAACATATAAGTATTCAATAGCAAAAATATCAGATTTTCTTTCTTTTTCATCTATATCTTTAAAATTTCGACTAAATCCAGCACCAACTCTATCAAATATACAAATTAAACTATCTTGTCTTAATTTCTCATATCCCCAAGAAAAATCTAATCCTTGTCCTGAATATCCATGAAAATATACTATTGTTGGTAAATTAGGATCTGTGTCTAATCCAGAACATCTTACGTTCATTTTTGTTTCAGCGCCATCAAAAATAGGAATAAGAAGTTCAAATTCATCACCATTTAATCCACCAAATGGCTCATATTCTTTGTTTTGAGAAAAGGTGAAATATATGAAAATTGAGGAAAGTGCAATGAGAAAAGATAAGAACCATAAACAGCAGTTGTTGCAACAGGTTTTACATTTTGATGTCTGAGGTTGATCAATATTAATTTTGTTTTCTTCTTGGTTTGTTTCATTTTCTATTTTTTCTTCATCTATTAAATTATGAGTTAAAGATTTTCGTTCAAGTTTTTTTGAATGAAATAATGTTGATGTAAGAGTAAAACAAAAAATAGTAACCAACATAAAAAGTGGTTTTAATTGCTTTTCTGGAGAATTTACAGGCAAGTCAGAGAGTTGTACAAAAAATGCACAGATTAAGAGTATTAGAGCAAGTAAATAGCAAACCTGAAGGAATTTTATCAAGTTAGGTTTATTCTCGTATGTTTTTTGTTGGTGTCTTGAGTTCTTATCTAACGAGAACAAACAAATTGAACTTAAGAAAGAATAGTAAGCAGCTCCATACGCACGAACTCTTAAGGTCCAGAACAGTATAGTTATCAGGAGTAGGAAAAAACTTATATAAAGAAATAGCAATTCTTTTTTTGTTCTAGGTCCCTTCATTTCTGTTTGTTTCTTATGTCGTTTTATCACAGCGGTATGATTCTATACGGTTCAAAAGTCCACCTTGAATTCATGCATGCTGTACGAAATGCCCGGAAATATATTTTACAAGGAACAGGGTAATGTCATACTGTTATTCTCGGGTTATTTCATACTATAGTGCTTGTATGTATTGTGGGGTAGTTCTTAAGGATATAGAGTACAACTTGAAAATGTTAAGGTGAAAAGATGGAAACGTAGGTTATTTCAGGAAATAATTACCAATTGCTCTTGAAATTTTTGGTTGTATTCATAATAACTTATTCTATGGACTTGAAAAAATAAGTTCTATTTGAGAACATCTTTTTAGTTAGTGTTTAAATAATAAGTAAGAACGTACTATTTTTACACTAGAGAAAAAGGTCCAGTCGTAGTTTACTCAAAATGCTAGTTTACTAAGAAACTTAGAGTAGTTTGAGCTAAAATTCTTTAGTCTCAGTACTCTTCTTCTTCAAGTAGAAAAAAAGTCTTCCTAGTTTCTAGGATCTCCATTTTCTTTTCTGACCTTTGCAACTGATTGGTTGCTCTAAGGCTATATTCGATTTGTAATCTTTCTTTCGAGACAGAGAAGGCAAAAAATTGTTTATTATATGGAAGAGCATTTCAGCGCTCTAGTTTCATCCTTGGTAAAGGTATTTTTCGGATGATTTTTTCAAATCTGTGGCAGGTACGATCCTAAGAAATTAAGCCAGAGTTAGATTTAAGAACATAATCGTGGTATTGGCTCCTGCAAGAGAATGATTTTAGTTTTCCATAAAAATTGATATTTGGAAGCTCTTAGAAGAATAATATAGTACTGTTTTTCCCATGGTTACATGCTGCATTGGTTACTTTTGTGCTAAAACAAAATTAAATGACGACATTGGTCCTCAAAATGATAGATTACAGTTTAGAAACCAATATCATAAAGAAACTGCCAATAAAAATTATTTAAGTGTTTAGTTATCTTTGCAAGGCTTAAAACATACTGTTTTTTTGGCACACGAAGAGCCGCGGGGTTTCTTGGGGGGCCTAGGTTTATTTCTTCACAGCTATGAACAAATACATCTTTTATTGGGGGAAAATTCTAGAAAAGATGAAGACATGATTGTTTAGCTCATATTTTCAAATTCTCTTAGGCTACGGCTATTATCTTTCACCCATGATTCTCTTCACAGTAATTGGATTACTTAACGTATACACAGGAAATTACAATAGGCCCACCAATGTTTTACTTTTTTTCAATCTCACTGATACGTTGATCTAAATTCGCAATATTTTTATATTACCTCAAGCAGAATCATAACTAAGGTAGCTAAAAGCACTTAATCGAAAAGCATACTCAAACATATTAATCTACTCGGAAAACAAATTTAGCTATATGACTAGAAAATAATGTTGAAAGAAATAAGATATCCTCTAAAAGGAAGGGTTCATCAGCTAGAACCTACAAAATGGGATGAAAATTTTTGGTTCAATAGATCTCTGGATATTTAAGTTAGTCCTCGTGTCATGGAAAACTCTTATGCAAATGTGAAGAACCAGTACTTTGTTGGTTTCAATAGTTAGAAGTAATAGCCCAATGTAGATTCAACTCTTTAGACTTGCTATTTTTGCTCCGTATCCTTCAAATATGATTTTAATGTCTATCAAGTCATACCACTCATCTCTATATTTTTTTTGTGGCCACGAGGAAGAAACGATCGGCATCAAAACATTAGGTACATATTGTTAAGGAAATTGACAAATACACCATAAGCACAATAGGTATTAATTCAGGTGAGGAATTAACAGTACCATAGAGCCCAGGAAAATAGATACTATATTTCTTATATATCTGGACAGGGATTTAGTAGCTTTACATGTACATTACTCGATTTCTAGACAGGTTCATCCATATTAGTTACAGAAAACTCATATTCGTTAGGTTTGGCATTGACAAATGAAGTCTTCACGCCACAGTCAGACATAGTTTAATTATAATATTTGTCATGGCTTAGGCTTTCCAATGCCTTTGAGCATGATAATAGTTTTACAAGAGGTAATTCAGTAGTTCTTACTTTTGCAAGAACTTACACGACATTTATATAAAGGGATCAAAAGTGGGGAGAAAAGAAGATTTAGAAACTTAAGTAGTTCCGGCTAGACATAATCTGCAGTGAAGAAACGTTAAATAGCTCCCATCAAAGTCCAACTTTAAGTAGAAAACCTTTAGAAGGGACTCTATTTTTCAGTTATTAATTTTCACTCTTTCCTTCGGGAAAGCGATGCTTTGAAGTTTCACAAATATAGGTATACCTGCCTTTCGCTCAGGTGGTGTACCTGAGCTTCGAATAGTAAGTGGCAACACAAAAAAAAATCCAATACGCTGATTTCTTGAATAATTTTTCTACTTCCTTGATAAAAAGTTTGTTAAAATAGATAAGCCTGCATCAACTTTCAATTGGATATAGTTTTGCACAGTGCTAGATTGTTTTGCGGTTCTCCACTTCTCTCCAAATTCTTCTCGCAACGTGACAGCACAGCTTAAGTACGCGTATCAATATGTTAAAAGTATATTAATTTCTTCAATACATCGTGCAGAGCTCTGATTTTGAAGGTTTGTTATTTCTGGAGCTATTGGGGTGGTATATAGAATTCTACAGGATGCGGCAAAAGCTTTCAGTTCAGTTCAGTTCCGTTTCATACTTCTTTAGTCTAGACATTCTCACCGAAATAGCAGAGCTATGTGGAAGGATTTCCAAGCTCAAATTAATATCAGTTATCTTACTGTGAAGAGCAGGTTTTCATTTCTTCATTCCTATGGCATAACTGTTTTGTATCTACTCTCTCTGCCAAGATATGGTTTGTTGCTTGAATTTAAGCAAAACCCTGAAAACTCAGAGGAGGTTAATATAACTTTGTCAAAATCTTCTGTGTTACAGAGATATATTATTCAAAAAAATTCCCTAACTACAGTAAAAATGGATAAGGACTAAGAATTAAAAATATGAAAACCGCTCAACGATATCAGTCTTTAGGTTCCTCTATTTCTTTGTCCCTTCACTAATATTATTCCTTTAAGATTTACTTCTCATCTTATGCTAATTGTTTGTATTAATAGAAACGTGTTAGATTTCTATCACGTAGTTATATAACAAAATTCTCACTCTTCATAACCAATGTTGAGAAGTTTTCTTACCTTAAATGTCTTATTTTTTGTCACAAGAGAGTTAAAGAAAAAGACTTAAATAGGCACAAAATTAGTTCCATCAATACAAACTAATCTTATGTTCCTGACCTATCTAAATAATTGATCCTAATACGCTTTCTTATTGTCTTTTATGGACTTTACAGTGTATTCCTAATACTGGGTGTTGAAAAAATGCTTACGTCAGATTCAAAGCCCAAAATATTTTGTGTATGGTTTAGGTTTTAAGGGAGTTAATTGGGCCTATTGGCCTAACCCTACGGCGGGGATCTAACTACCAATAAGAGCTACGTACTATATGTATTAATCTCTACTAACTGTTCGTTATTGGGTCTACTGTTAGCTTCCAATGTTTTTTGTACTTTTATTGGTTGAACGTCAGGATCCTTGAACCTGGTTGTTTGAATTTGATCGTTGCTAAATTGCCCAAAATAGAGAAACAAAAATTGAGAAAATTGTACAAATCGAGGGAGAAAAAGTTTGATCTGGCTGTTCTGCATCACCAGTCTTTTCTACTGTGTATTCCTTGCTGTTTCGCGGTCTTGGTTCCTCCTGCAGTGATATTGATATGTTTTTTGAGCGAAATCTGACGTTTTGAGGGGCTCCGTTGAAGGTAGGAATTTGTAGTCCAATCTTGCCTTTCTTGGAGAGACGCTTGGAAGAAGCTGTGTTAAATTCTGATGCTGTCTTTTTGAGTTCTGTGAAAAGTTTGAGCATGTAATTTGATGGTGGTTCTACGGATTTGAAGGAGTGTTTCATTTCATTTTCAGTGTTCCAGCTGTGGCATCTTACCTTGACCTTTTCTCTGGAGCTTTTCTTGGACTATCTGGTCTGCTGGTATCATGGCTTTATTTTCTGGTAGTTTGGGTATATTTTCCTGTCCTGTTTGGATTTTGCTTACTCCCTTGGTGTCTTGCTGGTATTTCTGGGTTCGTTGTTGAATGAGCTGTATCCTCTGGCGACTCTTAATTTCTTGTACAAGCGGCATTTTTCTGTATTTTCTATGGTTACCTTGTTTATTTTCGTTTCTTTCCTAAACAATAACAGCTTTCTGTATTTTCATTCCGGGCAATTTGTATACAACACCATTTTCCAGGCAACCAGTTGCAGGATCCTGTCGCTTCTTCCGCACGTGTCCGTTACTTGACTAGCAAGTGCATCACACAGGGAAGTCGCTATGCCCGCCGCTTCTTCAGGCAGCTTTGAAAACACCACCTTCCTGAAGCCGGACTGACGTTCACGATTCGCTGTAATTTTAAGTTTTTGTACGTAGCTGCACTTAAAGGCAGTTAGACCACCAACATTCACACTCACCAACTTGGGGAAGTGTTTCAGTTGGCTCGCTGTCCCTGGGACTTCTTTCGAAGGAGTAGAAAGGTCGCTACTCTGAAAACTTTGCTTTTCACTTCGTCCTTGACGTTGTTTTCACAAGCCCAAAATTTTTAATGTATGGTAAGTTTATTAAATATGTCCAAAAGGGCCATACTTTTAAACTAGGTGGAGAAACAAAATGTTAGGAGAGAACCATCTTAATATAAAGCTTATATTTGTCCATGGAATGCAGAATGAAAACAATAAAGAATTAAAGTTATCAAAAGATACTACTCTTAGACAATTTTTAGTAGAAATCTCTACAACCAAAGGTATAGAACTTACGCAAGGGCAGGTTCGACTGTTTTCCATGGGAAAAGAAATACATCTCAAGAACAAAAACAAGAAGTTAGAAGATTGTAACCTTAAAGTTTCAGATATTTGGAGCACTCCAATATTAATATTAACTTCACAGGATACACCTGAGAAAAAAACTAAACTAATTCAAGCACCAAAACAATCTAAAAAACACCCAGTTCCTAATTCTGCAGAAACTTCTTGCTGCATAATCTGCTAAATCTTATTGTGTGTTATTTGGATTATATTGTAACTGGCCAAAATAGTTACCAGAAAGGAAGTTAGAAGTATTCGTATTTGGATTAACCTGGTTAGTTGCTCTTCCCTGAAATTGTGCAGGTTGGATTGGCATCTGCATTTGAACGTTCTGCTGCTGCTGCTGGTGTTGTAAATTAGGTTGATTATATCCATAGACAGAACTGGATTGTTGTTGTTGAGGTAAAATATACTGCTGAGAATAGTTTTGTTTGTCTTGTGAGTTTATATTCAATATATTTCGGTTGATATTGCTCATGTTCATATTGTACATATTGATATCCACATTTGTTCCATATCCATTTAAGGAATACAGATTTGAGTAATTAGAACGAGGCACTTGGGTTTGTGAATAAGTGCTTGTTGGATAATAACTTTGGCTCTGAGTTTGATTACTCAAACCTGAAATAGGATAGTTCGATCCAGAAGATAATTGACTTGGGCTATTATACATATTCTGGACAGCTGATCTGTATTCAGGAGTTCCCAGCATTTGCTTCTTCAAACTTGGAATGGGTGAGTTTTTTGGACTGCCAGAAGAAGAAATAGTTCGGGTTTTTCTGGGTTTTCTTGGTGGCATGTCGACTTCACTTTCTCCGGAAGAATATCTTCCTGGATCCTCATCCTTTGATAAGAGTTTAGCCTGTTCTCTCTTGAGCATACGTTGTTGCCGAACACGAATAATACGCTCTTTGTTCCACACTGATCGCTGCTCAATTTTTCTTCTCTCCCAGAGTTGTCGAGCAAGGTTTTTCCGATCTTCTTCTTCTCTCTGTTTCTTCTTTTTTTCTTCTTCAAGGGCCAATCTACTTGATCTGTAAGTGTTGACACCCATTTGAAGATCACGAAGTCGCTGTTGTCTCTTTTCTTGTCTCTGAATTTTAAGTTCTTCTTCTTCTAATTTTTTAACAACATCAACAAGAGATTCAATAGGCTCGTCTTCACGCAGAGAATAAGCGAGATCTCTAATTTCATCTTTGCCTTGAGCAACAAGGGTCCATGTCGGTGAATTAGTGGATGTAGATCCCAGGTAAAAGTCGTTTAGCATCATTTTGATTTCGGAGGAGTAGTTCTCTTCGAATTGAAAAGATTTCAGAATTTTAAATGCTGCTAAAATGTCATTAATCAGCTTTGTTCGAACTGACAGTTTGGGTGATTTTGGTGGCTTACTCTTTCCATTGCTTTTTCTTCTCTTCTTTCGTGGAATAGATTTTGTGTGTTTCTTAAGTAAAGCTTTTTTTCTTTTATGTGAAGGTAAAGAGAAGCCTTTAGGTCTGGATGAACTTTTTTTCAACAGGCTAGACTTCTTCTTTTTCTTAGGAGAATATTTAACAGTAGAAAACCTCTGAATCGTCTTCCTCTTTCTAGAGGATCTTCTTATTTCCAAATAATCTTCCCCATCAAAAACTATTTCGGGTAACTTTTCCTCTTTTGGTTCTTCCTCTTCATGATCCTCTTCCTCTTCCTGCTCCTCTTTTTCTTCTTCATCAGATGATATTTCAACATCACTGAAAGTACTCTGCATCTGTTTCAAATCCTTTTTGGAACTTATGTCAATCAAACCCAGAACATTTTCCTCCATGAGCTTAACAACAATTGGATTTGGATCCCCAAACTCAGTCTGAAAGTAATATTTTTCTGGATGTTTTATTCGATCTAAGTTCACCTGCATCCTTTCTTTGACTTCCTCAATTGTGTTAGTTTCAGCCTCTATACTTTGATTTAGCTTTCTTATTCTTCCAAGGAGAGATTTTAACTCTGTTTTATTCAGAGGTTCAAGCGCATCTTTGTTTACTTTATCTACTAGTTCTTTATAATCACTCAATTTAGTTAAAATACCCAAATAGTCTAAATCATAAGCCAAGTTCACCAAAGGCGTTTTCTTACTTTTATATACACGTTTGCTATTTTCGAGTCCAAAACTGGAAAAACAAAAATATTCTTCAAAAGTCTTTTCGTCCGTGTATACATTACTTGACTGCCGCAGATCTTCTTCTGAGATTAGTCGTATACTTTCTTCTAAAACTGATCCATCAACAGCTTGTCTATATATCCAATCCAACAAAAAATCAGCTTTCTCAGAAGGCTCGGAGTCAACATAAGCTTGTTGTTCTTCCAGAGAATTAAACCCCATCTTCCTGAATAACTTTTGCAAATCGAAGTCTACCTTCGTTAAAATATCCGCTCCTAGATGTTTTAACTGTCGCAGAAACCGCGGCTTGCAGAAAATATACCAGTGCAAGAGTCTATATAAAGGACAAGTAGAGAAGTTAAGAAAGCATTTTTCAAATTTTTCAAACGAAAGGTTTTCTAATATATATGTGTTTCTGTTTTGTTCTGTTGATGATAGCAACCAAAAAAAGAAAGTAATTTCTATTATACTTTGTTTCTTCTGTAGCCCCTTGAGAACCCGTTTTTCTTCTTCATCACTAAAGGAAGGAAAAATAAGCTCGTGATGTGTTGAATCATTGTCTTGATCTTCATCAGATGATTCTTCAGCGGGTAAAGTCGAGACATGTTCTTTTGGTTGAGCTTGTGGCTTTTGAATAGGTTCTATTTCAATAAAATGAGAAGCATAATCATCAAAATCTTCAAAATCAGGAAAGTATTCAACTTTTAACTTCTCCACATATCTTTTTAATACCTTTCCAGCTTTGAAAATTTCCGATTTGGGTTGATTAAACGTTTTACAATTTTCAAACATCAATTCCAAATCTTCAAAGAAAATAATTTCTGACGAATAATCACATACATCTAACTTTCTTTCTATCGCAGATATGTCAATTGGGTTTTGTATTATCTCATAATACATGGGAACGTTCTCAGAAACAGGTTCTAAAAACGGCCACGCTGCTTCATGATCCCTGATCAGCCTCAAAATTTTCTGTAACCTGTCCAAAAGTTCCTGATAGCTTAAAAAATCATCCTTAATTCGTAGATTATTGAACTTTTCTTCCCCTCTTTTAACACTCATCTGCGCCCTTGTCCGAATTTTTGAACCTTGATCCCAAGATTCGGGTTGATTAGTTGCAGATCCACGTTTTTCCACGTAAGATATGTTACTTCTTGGTCGTAAACTTCTCGATCGATAAGTTTGAACTGGTTCTGGCTGTGTTTTTTCTTCTTCCTCAGTTTCTTCAAACTCTTCAAAGTCAGAATCGTCAGATTGTGTCATTTTTTTTCCTAAAAAGTTAGATTTTTGTCGAGAGTGAAAAGAGCCTGGATTAGGAAAGATTCAGGCTGGTCGACATCGAAGGAACGGAAGAGTTTTAACACATAGAAAACCCGAACACTTATGAAAATGTACAGCAGTTTGTTGTTTTTCCGTTTTCCCTTTTTCGCACCAAGAAAAAGAAAAGTTGGATGTAAAAAAGTGGTTGAATGGTAATGAAAATGAATTAAGTCAGTTCAAAGTGATTTTGAAACATGATTTTTTGTGAAATATTAGGTTTACCTTGGTTTTTTAGACACTGGGAGATACGTACCTCGTAATTCTTTATTCGGGTTAATTTACAGCCGATTTCCTGGTTAAATTTTCGTCCTTGATTTTGGGAAATTCAAACGGATTAATCAGCTACACCAATAACGAAACAATCATCGGAAATGGGTACTCTATTAAATGATAAACTAACATTATATTTTCTTCATATCATGATATCTTAAACTTCTCATCTGTTCCGAAACAAGTATGAGTTTTGAGACAGCAAGAAATACACTGAAGTGATTACATCGATTCGATATAGATTGGCTTTCACCATATTTGGATTGGATATTTAAAAGAAATAATGAAGATTTGATGAGGTAATAAATAAATAGAGGTAGAATCTAGTTAATAGTTCTTGGTCTCTGAAGGAAGAGAGAAGTGAAGTTTTTCAGTCAAGGTTAAGAATGTGTTCTTACTAAGCGAAACCAAGGCAAACACACAACTCCGAGGATGGGAGTTGCACTAGAGACATAGGCAACAACTAATCTTTTCCAGAGTGTGTTTTAGTTATTTATTTACCTCTGTTTTTACATCTTCATTCTTGTATGCAATGCAGGAACCCGCTTACGGTAATTTTAAAGGATAGCACCACTGAGTTTAAACATCAGCATCTTCACGCAAAGGGTTTTTCCCTTTGAGGAAAGCTCTTCCCAGGATAAAACTGACAGGATTTTGATTGAGATCATTTTCTGTCTACAGTTAGAGAAACCTGGAAATGTTTACTTAACCTACAGCTCCAAATGTCGTACAGCCACTAATTTACAATTGTCAAAAAGGGTCGATTTTGCATGCAGCGGAACAAAAAGTATAGAACTTAGGCTCTAATACACCAAAACTAATTTGAGGAGTTATAATTGCCACTTCGGTAGAAGAGCCAATTTCAGGGAACAGTATCTAAGTTAATTTCTTAAAAATGCAGTTGAATATATATAAGTAACAAAAACAAAATATTTAAGCTAAACTGCTTGTGATCAAACACATACAACTAGTGTCATGAGACTCTCTTGATGAGCCTTCCAATGACACCTCATGGAATACAGCACGGTTTACAGTTTTTGCTCCACTAGAAAAAACAGAGTCCTCTTAAGATTTCGGAAAAAGCTGCTACCAAAATTTTTGGCACTTTTTTTTTCTTTGCAGCCTCAAAATTCAATACCATAGTTTTGCCGTTTAAGTGAACGAAAACAAAATCTTATATTCGGGAACGAGTAGCATCGTGGTGGACATCAATTGATTCTTACCATCGCCAAATCTGAGTTACTGTTCCATAACAGACTCTCAACTTGAGAGTCTAAATATTCACCTTTTCCTGCTTAAAGGGTTGGAGAACGATTTATTACCACAGTTATTTGACAGCTTTACAAACGGAAATTAAGGCAACAGTTTTGTTCTAACCAATTTCTGGTTAATATAAAAAACTAAAGAGAAGAGCTGTTGCCAATCATGTGTTGTCTACTCAAGTTTGCTAACAGTACATTCCAGAAAAAGTTGAAACGACACTAATAAGGACCTTTTTTGTGGATGCCACAATTATAGCCGGAAAAAATCCTGTAAAATTATGCATAGCTAGAGGATAAAGAGGTGTTCTACTTCTGGGATAAATGGTTGTATGTGATGTTATTAACATCTTGGAATGGAAGTGAATGTCCAGCTGAATAAGTTCGCATAACCCTAAATAATTATTGTTTCTTAATTAGTTCACTTCTAGATTTTTTGTGAAACTAGAGGACTTCACAAGCTTCCTTGAAAGATGAGCCAGATGACTTCATTCAGCAAAAAGTGAAAATCTCGTGCGACACAGAAGAGTAAAACTATATGCTTGTATGATTTTGGAGCATGAAACTTCAAGTCTTACTGTTAAGATGTCATAGAAAGCAGCGTTTCATGAAGATGTATGTGTCTTTGAGGAAACTTTCATAGATTAAAAAAGGTTTACAGAAGTAAGAAATATAACTCTGCGCATCGATCTTGGATTTTAGTTATTATTATCAAGTCCCACAAGTTCGTACAGTTATTCAAACGCAGCGGTTGAATGTGGTTTCTCACTTTCATTTCAATCGAATTTTCCGGCATATCTCCAATTACTATGAATAACCGAGAACTCTCCAAAACAGCTCACGTGAGAACTGAGAAGTGATTAGTATTTTACTGAGAAGAAGGGCATATGGCGCATAAATAGAGTTCGTTACTTACAAAGACAAAGTGGTATACAAGTTTGGTCCCACCACTAAAATAAGGCTGAAATAGAAATCGTCCACTCATTTTGGAAACCAAATTCTTTTAAAATTTTTCAATTTCAAAGAGAGTTTGATAAAGATGTATCGACTTATTTACAGACTGTCTCATTCAACCCTTTCAACAATATTCGAGCGTTTTTTCTGAATTGATTGAGAATTTACCGAGCATTCAATAGAGATAAGTTGCAGAAATCATTGAAAAATTGTGTAGATGATTTAGAAATACCTAGAAAAGTGTTCGAAATTTTGCTTAAGAAGTTCTGTTTGAAATTAACCATGAAATTCTACGGGTTTGATAAAACTCATCAAACTCTTTCACAGCATCCTGTTGCAGATTTCTCAACGTATTTCTCATGAAAAATTGCAAAAAACGCAGAACTCCCTGATACTTTTCAAAGCATCATTGAGAGCCATGGTTTGTGTTATATCTATAATTCTTAGAAGCATGTTTTCCTAGAATGAGTATATTTACAAAGCAGATGTAAAATTGTTAAACTTATGTTGCCATATGGTGTTATTGATTTACTCAGCCACTATTAGCAATGTTTTCATTTTGTATGCTTCCACAATGTTGAGTCCAGAAATGTAGGAGCAATATACGTAGGAAACCTCTGAAGGATACGTTGTTAGAGATGATTCATTTAACATAAATATCTCCACGCAATTTCTTCAAGGAAAACAAACCAAAACTTATTCTCATGGATAAAAACACTTATTCAGTGTGGTATTGACACACATGCACGTTGTAGTATTAAATGCCAAATTTGCCAAAATTTCAATTTTAAATCCCAGATTATTCAACCAACAAAAATTGTGAAAAATGAAATATTAATTAAAGCGATACAGGAGTAGGTGAAAGCAAAGCGAAAGTAATCAAAGACAGGAAGCCCGTGTGCTTAGTGTGACGGGTCTACTGTGAGGTTATAGAGATCTGCACCGTTATTTTAACTTGAAACCAAGCAAATCGGTTTCAAACACATGTGTATTAAGTTCTCAGGAACTTCAACTGATTCAAATCAATAATACTTTTCAAGTTGAGCCCCAAGCTTGTCCAATAAGATTTTGTTTTTTAAATACTTTTAGATTTTGAGGTATTGTCGTTCGCTGCTTTGTAAGGAGTAATACGATTATCAACAAATACTTAAGTTAAAAAAGCATTTTGTATGTATAGCTCAATTAATTTAAACATATATATTTTTTTGTTTTTTTACTAATGTGTCGTAGCAGTAACATTATGGGCTGAATTTAGTAGATTTCCAGATCTTATATTTACGAAGCAGACAAATTATTATGATATGGAAATACTTGATTAAGTTTCATCGAGGTTTTGGTAAGAATAATTTACATTCCTGAATATTTGATGATCTATTCCTAAATCTCTGAAAATGGCAAAATTAGCTAATTATGAAACACAATGGATTTTCTCTCTGTCAATCTGGCACCCGTACTAAGACGCAAGGTTATGACTTCTTTAAAAACACATAGTTGAACAGCTTCGGTGACTTGATATTGTCAATAACACACATCAACACTAGCACAAAAAAAAATTGTGGAGTTGAGCCTGAGTCCAAGATCCAATGTGCTAGATTGGTTTCATATTATATTTTGATTCGATTGCAGCAAGGTTATTGCCATGTAGCTTAAATGGTGCTAAATTTCCTGTGCGCTGTTAAGTATTTTATTTTTGCTCTAAACAGCTTCAGCTGCTTCCGATAAGTTATTCTGGAGTCACACTCACTTTAATATCTTAACAATCTTTCTTCTTGTCCATAGAATGAGTTGATAATTACATGTCAAGGTTGTTACAATCCTAACAAATATTGCCAATTTCCGTATGCATTACTAAAGATCTTCACCTCCTCTTGCTCTAGTGTGAGATTGATTTGGGGATTGGAACTAAACTCCCGTTATAGTAGCTATTTCTACCATAGAGTATAACAAATGGAAAAGCATGTAACTCTCAAAAAGATTACCTAGTGTTAGAAATGGTATTAAACAGGAACAAATAACTACATTTTGCTAAAAAATTGGTAGTAGTTTAGGGTTTAGATAAAATTAAGAAATCTGTAATATTGCAAGCAATAAAGTGTTTAAAGAATAGTTTTAACTTTTTTCATCAATAGAAACCACAGACAGGTCATAGTTAATTAATTTGCAATCGATTTTCCTGACATTGTCATAATGGCTCTAGGACTTACTCAGGTGTGGGCCTATAACATTTCATTTTTTTCTCTGATCTAAATATACTGTAAGTTCTTCAGTTACTTTCATTATTCAATATTACGATTAGCAGGGCCCATGTAATGGCATCAAGATCTTAGAGTTTGGATTTCATATCGTCATTTTTACTGAAGACGAGTTTTTGCGGTTCTGCCAATTCTCAGCATTGTTCTAATCTGCAAAAAAAGTGAGCGTTTATTCAATACGGACAATTCAATTACCTATTATACTGTTCTTGCTTATCAGCTAATATTCTGAACTGTTTTCGGTTTTATTTTTTAGTTGGTGTTATCTTATATTAGCTTTACTTATGGCTTTTCCCGGTTTCGTATATTACCCTTGGTTGCTGTTGCCATCGCAGCCTCCTGTTATTTCGAAATTTAGTACTAATAATCCAAATCAGAATTTTCTTGAGAAAAATCAAGAATGGAAAGCTTTAAGAAGAATCACAGAGCCTGCAAAAAGTCGTAGTAACCATGATGAAACTAGATGTATGTAATCTGTTAGAAAGTCACAGATAAATCAGATGTTATTTGCTGAGACAGATTGAAAGGATTCTAGGTTTTCCATTGCCAAGAAATAGTAATCTCTATTTTCAAGCCTTATTGGCAGTGAAAACTGAATGATATAAATCGTCGAGAGCTTCGGGTGATACCATATTAGAGGTATCATAGATGGAGGTACAACACACCATGTTGCTGCAAACCGATGCTATTGTCTACAATAAATGAGGCTGCTAGTGTAATCATGAAATTCAGATTAGACTCAGGAAACAGGGCAACCATATGAGTAATGCTGAAGATTAAGCTTGAGGCAACGATAACCTCTAAGTTCTTGATGCAGTATTTATTGTAATATAACTTCGCACTACTATGAAAAAGCAGTTTTCGCTTTAATCCATGCTCAATGTAGTAAAAAGTATTAAGTGATGTTGTCCAAAGTTGTAGCTAGTAAAGTTTACTACCGAGCTTCTCAAAATTAATACATCCACACATCAGTTAGCCCTAGCCTTAAATCTAATACATGTTGTTCTAACATCAATGAACATATATTAACATTTGAGTGGCATGGCAAACGGCTCTACGCTACTGCAGGCTCGATCGCTGAAAAACTGACTATATCAGCGTAATAATATAAGCTTAACAGCTTGTGGATCATATTTTGGTTGTGCCTTTCCAGAGAAAGCACATAGAAGAAGCAGAAAATTGAGAAGCTTTATGTACTTTTAGTGTAATATGAAAGAACTTGTAAATTTATTATTGTATTTCTTCATTGCTTAGAGCTTTCTTAACAAAAGATTATATATGTAACCGACCAAAAATATGTATATTCTGTTTATTATCATACGGTTCGGTGAAAGTCAGAAAAGAAAACGTGCTAAAGTAGGACCTAGCTAGATTTTTCTTTCTACATCACTATATTTTTTTTTAGCATTTTTGAAATTAATGAAATCTAGAATAGGTTACACTTTGAGGTAGTTGAATTACATTCTGTCTCTGTTAGAAGTTTACAAATATTTATTACTAGTGTAGATAATATGTATAACCTGGCACTGGAGTACTTACTAAAAATGATGACGATATATAAAATATTCTTTAAACACCCTCAACAGGAAAAACTGAATTCATTCAAAAAGTAAGATATTCTCAAATAGTTTTATAGCATGTCCCCATTTGTTTGAATTAATGAAATCAGAAAGGATCAAAGTTAAGAAGTCAGCTCCATGTATATCGAACACAAAAGAAAAAGCAAAGAGATAAAATAGAATGTTTTCCCTATTCTTTTTCAGTTATGATACCATAAACTACATTAAGCTCATGGTCATGTTGTTATGTTATCAACTAAAGAGTTTTCATCATCAATGCCGTGGAATGATTAAATAAAGCTTGCATTTAAACTTGTTTTATCAGGAAACTAAGACTCCATAATATAACTATTGTCAACTTCTTTAGGCAGACTCATCCTTCCGAAATAAATGCTCGCAGTTTTGTAATCATGCAGTGTTTTAAGGCTTTTTAGATATTCATATACTCAAGCTCTTTTTAACTTGACTTTGAAAAAATTATATATAAGTAAACAGTTTAAATGGAACAAGTTGTCATTGTCAAAGCGCATTAAAGATGGTCTGAAATGGATACGTATCTGGATGATCGAAGTATCCGCATATTCATTCCAAGTTTGCTTGCCATTTAGCTAAAAGAATGAAGGTAAATCTCATTTACATTATGAAACATGAGAATGAGGCCTATATGTTAGCTGCGACTGGAACAAAGTAGGATCTAGTTCAAATAAAACAGAAAGGTACTTACTTCGGGAAAATAAACAATAATGGAAGGTGTTCATTTGAAGTTTTCAGCTAATTTGATTTGTTGAGAAAGTACTCAGTTGACTTTTGGGTTAGTACTTAATACATAATTCTTGAGGGATAACTTTTACAAAGGTTAAACACTGCTGTATTAACTTGAAATAGATTCGTGTTCTAAGGAAGCAGTAGAGCTTAAGAAAAATTTGCTTTTAGAAGCCAAGAGATTTTCTGAACTAAAGATTTCGCACTTTATATCTTGCAATGTACTTTGAAATTTTTATCCTAATTGGGTTAATAGTTAATACTCAAGAGATTGTTTTTCACGTCACGTAGAAAAGCAGTTAGACATTTGATGCTAACTAGTTTAATAAACCCTCACTGGGGAGAAGTTTCTACATTTTTATTTTAACTTGAATAGTTGCCTTGTTTCTGGTTAGAAAAAACGACTTCTTCTAAGTAAGACACTATTGTAAAGTTTAGAAAATTGCAGAATGTAACAAGAGCAAAAATTTTCGCAATAAAATCTCAGAAAGAGAAACTATCGGAGATACCTGAGCATAGAAGTAATAATACATTTAAATTCCTACAAGAAAGTAGAAAATTTTCATCTCATCCTTAGAAATTTGGTGCACATGTCAGGAATGACAACTTGTAGTCCAGCACTTGGCTTTAGGAAATACAGTGCATAATTCAATTTTATAAACATTTTTTTATTTTTTTTTGCTTTATTAGCTGCCTAAGTTGAAGTATTGTCTCTGTGAAGTAGAGTTTCCAAGGACAACTGGTTCTCAGAATGAAAGCTAAAAACTAAGCAAAAAATTTCAGATTCTTTAGAAATATCTTCAAAAATATATCAGAGACTCTAGTTTGAAAAAAAAGTATCATCACAAACAAATGAAACAACATGTCGATGTACCCTTGCCACGGTTTTACTCCTTACTCTTCATTGTGATTTTTCATTGGTTTCCATTTAAAAATTTTGGCATATTATGCTTATTAGGCCATATGGCCCCAACTTGCAGTGTCAGAATCGGTCATCCAAAGCAAACCAACGAAAAAAACATAAGAACAAATGGGTATTGATTTAAGAGCTGGCGGGCGCAAGACCAAGCACAAGAATCGTAAAGCACCAAGGTCAAAGAATAACTATTTGCTACTCCTAGTAAAGTTGTATCGTTTTCTTGCACGTCGTGCAGAATCCGACTTCAATACGAAGGTTTTGAAGAGATTGTTTATGAGCAGGACAAACATGCAGCCACTTTCTTTGAAAAAGGTTATTAACAAAGTAAACTCGACTGAAGGAACAAGTGAAAAAACAATTCCATGCTTAGTTGCAACCATCACCAATGATTTAACCTTACTCCCAAGTGAACTTGAACAGTTGAAAGGAAGAGAAATCTGCGCACTTAGATTCACAGAAGAAGCAAGAAAAAGAATCGAGAAATATGGAGGAACTTGTTTAACTTTTGATCAACTTGCTATGAAAGCACCAAAAGGTCAAAATTGTTTGTTATTGAGAGGAGACAAAAAAGCAAGAAAAGCTGAAAGATACTTTGGAAAAGATCCAGGTTCAAAAGGAAGTCATACAAGACCTAGAGTAAGAAGCAAAGGAAGAAAATTTGAAAGAGCGAGACTAAGAAGATAAATAAATCTTATGACCGTTAACAGTTAACTGCTGTTAAAACCAAATTCCGAAATATCGACACTTAACGGATAAATCACTTAGTGGAAAAAGTGAAGACCAAGAGCAACAAAAGTTGCAAATAGAGTAACTTGTTGAGTGTTTGCTGCAGCGAAATCAAGAAAATCTGTTTCCAAAGTATCAGCTAATGCTCCATCATCAAATTCTGAGCACTCCTCAAAGTTTTTGATTAATCCATCTTCAAGCGCCTCTGAAATTTCGTCCAAAGGAAGTTCATCGTCATCAAAGATTTCCAAAACGTATTCATCTACATCTTCAAGAAGATTAGTGAAGAATCTGCATTCACGAAAATCTTCAAATCTGTCTTCCAAAGCATCAAAGAAATCTTCAAAGTCATCAGCGTCAAAGAGTGCCAAACAAGCTACTGGTGTAGGATCAGTTGCATTACCAAAAATTGCCACACAAATTTCTTCTGTGATTCCTTCAATCGGAGCAAATGCAGCTTCATCAATTTCACCAAGTGGATCAACGTTTGCTCCAGAAAGCAGTTCCCCAATTAGCTCTTCATTAAACAAATGAGTTAACAAGCACTTAATTGGACCCCAGAATCCAACAAATCTTCCTAAACAAGGCTCTGCAATCTCAATTACAGCATCTCTAATGCAAATGATTACTTCTGCTAGATCAACCTCTGCCTGCTGTTGACTGAACAATGGATCAATACAAACGATGATTTCTTCTGGAAGTAAATCGAATGGAAGGTCATCTTGCAGGTACCTTGCTGTCTCAAGATGTCTAAGTGGATACTTTACCACAGTTTTTGCAAACTGATTCACCTTTTGAAGTCCATCTGTTACTTCAGATCCTAGAACAGGCGAAAAAAAAGCCAAGGAAGCAAATGCTAATAAGTTTCTCATGTTTTTATCTATTTTGTGCGTTAGTTATAGTTTTGGTATGTTTTTGTTTACTATTGACACCGAGAAAGTGTGTATCGTACACTTTTCTTATCTCCTTTATTTCTAGAAGAAACTTTTTTGTATTAACGAATATAAACCCAAAAAAACAGAAGTTACTGGCTTTTTTTTTCTTAGTTGTTTTCTTTGTGCTGTTTTTTCTATATTGTTTCAATATAGCAGGAGAAATTTCGGGAGTGTTTGAGTGGGGTTCCCAGTTTCATTTGTTCCATGTGTAAGAAGTTATGACTCAATTGATCCGTTAGAACAGACTATCGAGAAAGTTATGCTGATATGACATTACCGTATTTATGGAAACTGGTTCATTATTATAGAATATTTTGTCGTGAAACGACCCGAGATACACGAGATACACGCAATACACGCAATGTAAATGTAATGCACACCAATGTGTGTACTTTCCCCGAGTGGCATACTTATGCTATACAAACTGAGGGCTGAGGTCTTGTAATATTGGACCGTTGACATAAGCTTTCCAGAACAGACAACTTAACCGTTAATAGCTTTAATTCAAGAATCTCATTTCATTAAATTTAGTGTACACGCAAAGACATTATTCGAATAATGTCTTCTCTTGTGCACGTTTTTTCAGATAAAGGTTATTGTGTATTAACAGTTAACTTATGACATATATAGAACTTATGTCAACGGTTTATTTATGACAAGTATACAGCTAGTTTCTATAGCATGAATATATAGTACAGTTGGTACTCACATGGTACACACATATCGCAATACTTTGCGTGAATAACGTGTCATAGCATGACAATTTATGCTTTCCTCGCATATGTACTGTTACTAATAGTTAATTAATGTTAACTTCCCTTGTTCTTATACTATTCACTCGCTGGTTCCTTAAGTCTAGCTCTTCAATGAGAAATATTTAACTGGAGAGTGTGATTACAGGAAAGAAATATATGTATGACAAAAATGAAAGCAACAGGAGTGGTTTGGATAATTTTTTTCAATGATCACTGTTCATTATAGGCAAATAAACCTTACAATTTTTCACATCAACTGGGTTGCTTCTCTTCACCTTGTCATACTGTTATTGCTTGCAAATGGAAGAATGATTGGCCCATTGTAATTTTTAAAGAGACAAAAAATATTGAACGAATAATTGGAATAGGGTTTATGCCGCGGCATAATACGCCGTGTATAACCCTTCAAGTACACTCACTGAACGAAAGTCCTGGTTGCACTTTATCCCAATAGAAACGTTGCATAAAATTGAAACTAGGGGGGTTGAATTTACACTAGACATTTTATTTGGTAGAAAAAGAAATATTCAAGAAGCGAAAAGCCGAGAGGACTTATTCAAACACGAGGTTCAATATAAATCTCTCTTCAGTTGAATCAAAAGGTAACTTCAGGTCTTCCCAAAGGAGGGTGGATTATAACACTAATATGATCTTTTAAACAGAACAAGGGACAAGAGCAGAAGTTTTTATCCCATTGCTTCTTCAACAGGTAAGGGAAACGATTTAGTAACTGTTAAATTGAAACATTTATTTGGTAAGAGATTTCTGTTGCTATGACCTGGCTCATGATAGGAATATCTATTGTAGAGTTACAAACCATTATCTTCTGATTTACATGATGTATTTCAAATGAAATATAAAAGAAATTTTAAGTTCATTTGCATGTTTCTTCTATTGTTTAGGGTTCCAATACTGAATAATATATATGCAACCAACCACAAATATGCATATTCTATTTATTCTCATAGGCTTAGCTAAATGCCAGAAGAAATAAAATTTCAAAGTAGGTTCTAACTATATTTATCCTTTTCATAACAGAGAGTAGTCTTCGTTACAATCTTCCTATAAATTTAGGTTGGAGGTCAAAACTTTCCACGCTACAGTTGGTTTCAAACTTGCTGTGGTACCTTCGCCGTATGTTAAGCATCAAATAAGTACCGTACTGAAAGCTATGTAATACCAAAACATAGATGCCACAACTTTAATTCAGTATACATTTATCTAGGACTCGTAGAAATATGCGAAGTTGTTTTACTAGTGTACATGGAAACAATATATGTATATTTTTTAACAACATTAAACTACTCGCTACCTTATATTTACGCTACGTTTAAAATCTAGTGTATTTATAATTCTTAATTGAACCCGCCAGCGATCAAGATAGAAAATTAACTTTTGGAAGAAACATATTTTCGTTAGTGGTGATTCCGAACAAGGCTTTCAGGAGTCTGATAAACTACATCACCGAATGTAAGAAACTGCAGAACAACCAACTAAATGAAAAGTAACATCTCTTATGGGTTAGCAATTTACACTATCTCGATCAGAGCATGTACCCTTGCGCAAGCACGACCTATGCGCTATGGCAACTTCATTAGCACTGGCTGTGTGAAATAGCATCGACCTTGTTATATAAACATAGCCCTAATAGTGACCTATCGGAAGCGAGATTACAGTCCACCGAAACACTCATATCAAATCACACATCTTTTTCTATGTTCTTGAAGCGAAGACAGCTTGAATGTTCTAAATCTCAATGACCTTGCTTGGCTCTTTATAATTAGTGTGGAAGCAGACAATAAACAATGACCATAGCTCCAACAGATCAGGTTACCGCTGATCTACTTCAAAAAAGTTATTTTGATTGTTTTACCTTCACTTTAGCATGATTTTTAAGTGTAAATTCATCGCTAAGACCCGTAGTTTTTAAAGATCGTGCAAGAAATGTCAATCTCCTCTAATAGCTAGACCATCTAGAAAATCCAATTCTAAATAGAAATCAAAGTTTTCTTTGCATTATTGCAAAATTATATTTTTTGCAACTAGACTATGCACTATCACATGAGCTAGTCTGTTCACTATTACCCTGAAAATGATGAATGTACTAATAAAATATGAGAAAAGTTTGTTTTTTCTGAAATTAAACCACTGTTGCTGATTCAAACTTTTGCATCAAATTATCATTTCCATTTTTGCGAGTACTTTGCTTCTTAAAAACTTGAAGAGTAAAACGTTTAATCTCTACATGAAAAAATAAAGCAACTTGTTCTGCACAAAAAAAGGTTTTGATAATGTTCAGACACTAAGAGAGAGAATTAGAAAAGGCAAACTCCAATGAATACCGCTATGTAAGGACTTAGATGGATCGAAGCGACATTAAGCAAAGAATATGAAAAAACTAGAAAAAGTCAATTCGTTGTACGCTTACAAAATCATCAGATTTGTTAAATCAGGATATACAATACTTCAATAGAATACTAAGATAAGAGTAAAAATTTACACTTCGAGAAATTTCCCACTAAAGAAAATACTTGAGTTAATACTCGATAGCTATAATTATACCATTTACCGCTTATAAACTAAAAAATATATTTCTATTTATTAAGTTTTCAGCATAACTAAACTCCTTTTATAAGCCTGCTAAAGTAATAATCCTCTTCTTCCACGCCCATTAGTAGGTGTGCTAGATTCTTGTTCGCCATCCGAACTGTCTCCAATTATTATTTGTATAACAACAAATATAATAGAAACTAAAACAAAAACAAAGCATAGAATTATGAAATATCGAACAACTTTATCTTTCAGAGATTTTCTTTTCGCAGCAACTGTATTCTGGTTTGGAGGAATATATTCTTCAGCAACTGGAATTACAATCTGTTCATTTTGCGAATCAACACTTTTGTTTTCCACTTCATTTGCAGTTGGAATATCTTGCTGTAATTCTTTCATCTCTATCTTCTCTCACAATATTATTTCTACAGTTTATTATGTTTTCCTTTTCTAACTTCTCATACTTGTGAACCTTAACAGTATGTAGATTATTTTGAAATATGAATCTGTTAAAATGCACAAAAATATTTATATCTTTGTTTTTCTGCGTCTATTTGAATTTTCTAAGTTTTTATTAAAACAAGAGATAACACAGATTAAACACAGGAAAGTATTGAAAATCAATTATTCAAAAAAAAAATTGAACTTAGTATATTTTAACTTTTCTTTTGCTTCTGAAATAGAACTAGTGAAGAAGATAAACTTTGCTATATAATAAGCCAGGGCTAACTCTTTCTGTTAATTTTAATAAATAATTTAGATGTATTCAAAATATATTGTTCTAGAGAATAAATTCCAACCACTAAACTAGAACTAGCATACTAGATCTTCGTCATCCAAAAAGTTCAAATATGTACTATGATGTGCAAAATTCAAGCAAATTGCAAACAAATCTCCTCCATCACAAGTTTGAATCTGTCCATTTGGATCCTCTCCATTTGTTTCACTAAGTACTCTATATTCTACAGGTGGAACACCTGGTTCAGGAGGATTAAAATACCAAATCTCTTGTGGTTCATGAACATAATCTCCACCACTTGATGGAATAATATTTGGAACTGGATCATTATAATTTACAACCCTAAACCAGTTCGGAAAAGTAGATGAAAACCAAGTTGCAAATACATCATTTCCAGTTCTTGGGGCTCCAAAAGTGTATCCAATTATATTAAATCTTCCTGGATTTCTATCTTCTAAGAATCCAGCACATAAACTAGCCATACTTCCACCTAGAGAATGTCCTACAAGAAAAATATCATTAGTTCCTTTTTCATCTGCAAGGTTCTCAATTGCGCTAAGGGTTCCTGAATCTACTTCTTCCCAAGCATCCAAGAAACTTTCTGCTACTCTGCATCCATCACAATCAAAACCAGGACGAACTAAACCTAGATTAATCAAGTCAATCAACTGAGTTAAACCTTGAGTATTTCGAAAAGAAGCAACTATTCTATCTTCTTCTGGATCATACCCAATAAAACTCTTGTCATCACCTTCTTCTACTACAGTTACATCAGTTAGGGGATTCAAACGTCTTGACATAGGAGAGATTACATTTTCACAGTACTGACAACTCCAGTCAAACAAAATCCGGTTTGAGTCACACTGCACAATCTCAGCGTACGCATGGGCTTGCATTGCTTGATCTTCATCATAAGATACACTTTGCATCTTCCTTAGACTTTGACTATTTTTTGCATACGAGAAGGTAAATAGACTGGTGATAATTAAAGACTTCATCTTTTTTTCTTATTTTGTTTTGGTTTATTCTGTTATTATTGGGCTTTCTTAACTTTTGAACAAATCCGAGTATTATAATAGAATTCCCCGGTGAAAGGAAATAACTCAAACTGGGTTATTGGATGTAAACAAGTAAATATCTTACAAAAAGTTGTATTGTTGTAACTGAATCAGTTTGAATAGACATAGTTTCCACTCTTCATTAAATTTTTCTTCCACAAGCGATCTATATTCACCATGTTAGTACAACCCTTCTGTTCGGTCTGAATAAATTGGAAGCAAATATTCGACAGTAATGTCGTATTGAGCCCTAGTTCAAGTTCATTTATCAATCCTTCCTTATTATACGTAAAGTTTCTTATAATGTTTAACGTTAACTACCGGAACTAAGGTTCTCCAAGTTTCACCTACCGCTAATTCCATTAAGAATGCCTTAAGCAAGAAAAGAAATTATACTAATAACAGTAAGGAAGAAGAAAGTTCTGTAAATTTCTTATTTAAAAATAATTTTAGATTTTCTATTTTATTGAGAATTATATCTTAATAACACACTTTCTGTGTATGATTAACCCAGATTTTCGCGAACAGAAACTAATACAGTTCACCTTCTCACAAAAGGACATATTACCCATATTGCTAAGGTATATAATGGCTCTAACAAGTAGCATATAATCAGTCATGACGTTTCCCCGCGCAATATCTTCTTTTTCATGATTTAAACCCTTATATAACTTTATTAATGATGCCTTTTATTCACTCAAACAACTTATTTATTATCTTTTGGCTAAAGGTATTCAGTTTTGACTACAAATAGGAATAGAAAATGTAGTGCGATGACTCTAAAATATTAGTACATACCGTTACTTCCACGTTTATCGTGGTAGTGTTAATTTTGGTGAAACCTCTGAATTATGGTTAACAACTATGAAGGTAAACACTCCTAAAAGCAATGGAACAAAAGATACCGTTAAATTGATCCGATAAGAAGGCATCACTATACAGCACATGATATTAATAACCAGAACATGTGTCCAGGCTTCGTTTTCCGAGGCCCAGTTTTTACTTCCCTAAGGTGGTATTCAAAACGCAAGATAACAAACGTACTGTGAGAGGTAAAAATATCTTTAACTTCTATCTATTCGTTGTTGAATAAGATTGAAATAAAAAACACTCAAAAGTATATGCTAGAAGTATGTGTAGACTTCTATGTCATGCTTTCAAGTTAGCTTTTAGCTTCATAATTGTCTATCTTTTCAAAATAAGTTATCATAGGGCAAGCATATGTACTCGATCAGCGAAAGGCACCTATAGAATATAACAAATTTTAGTTGAATAACCTGCCACCCGGAATTCGCAGTCAAACACTGTCATGAATCATGCTTTTGCTTGCGGTAACTTTCTTGATGGTATCCCTAGAGACAATAAAAGTTTTAAGCATGTCCAACGTTGGTGTAGTAATTCTCTTCCAGAAATGCTTCCTCATTCTTACTAATAAAGGAAGGATCAAACAAGAACAAAGCTTAAATGTTTACGTTCCTGCCTCGCTAACCAAACATATGTTAATGAGCGTTTGAATAAGAATTAAAGGAATACAAATTCAGCTCTCATAGGTGCCTTTCAATACCATAACATTTAAGACAGGGCATAGTTCATGGTTACGCATGGGGATACTACATAGAGAAATAGATTTCGGTGTTGTAACTCGTAATAAAATTCTAGGTTAAATAGGCACATGAAAATCATCAAACCTAATAGATATCAACGCTAAAACATCTTCTCGAGGTACGATATCCTAGGCCCTTTTCTAATCTCTTCACACATCCTGCTGTAGGTTCCGTTTTTTCAGCTCGTTCCACATGAAGAATGCAAGACTTCAACTGCTACGAGCACCAGACCAAGAGCTAAAAATACAGTAACAGAAGGTTGCAGGTTCAAAGCAAAGAACTAGACTAAGAATTCAGCTCCCTATTTTAGTTCTCGGGTATTCTATCCATCATTATACATATGGGGATAGTAACCCTCCTTTCTTGAGCTAAATTTTTGAAAGTTTCAGCTGCTCATATCTACGTCAAACATACCACAGCAAATAAAATTACTTCATGGTCCGAAGCTGTGATTGTTAAATAGTGCTAGGTAGTCAGGTCTTTCTAACACTGAACTGTGCTCATGCTGAATTAGGCATTATCTTCTTGTTCAAAAGAAATGTTTTTCTATTCTTGATGGCACTGTTCTGATAAGCTTCTATAACCAATGGTTGCACCTCCACACCAACTCCTTACATCTGAATATGGGAGATAGCTTTTTCTAAGATTGTAGGTAAAAACAGATGAAGTAGGAAGTGATACTGCGCAATGAAAGGCTACGGGAAAGATCATTGGGTTAAGAAAACAATAAACTTCTTCGTTAATTCAATTATTGACACGAAAATTCTCAATAGTGATTCGATCCAATGTTAATGAACTTGAGTATTGAAAAAATCTCAAGCGGAAAAAATCAAAAAAAAAGATCCTATAGTTGTCTGTTTTCCTAAACACTAGTTAATATTATCAGTATGGAATGAAAAACAGATAAGTTACTACTTTGGGTTACCATCTGGTTTTATGTAATGAAAGCTGATTTAAAATACCGTACTTATTTTTGATGAATATAGGTTAAAGACTTAGATCCTATAATACTACACTATCAGTGTAAGTAAAGTGGAAATAATTACTCATATTTACTTTGGTGACAGTGCTCCGTATCGATTGACATGAAGCAGTTAAGACTTTGGATAAATTGACAGAAAACTGAACACAGTTTTTCACATTATGAGCGAATCACTTCTGAAGAACCGAGACACTACGCAGGTCACCTTTAAAAAGTGGGCATACTAAATGTCTATTATTGGAGAAACATATTGTAATTGAATTATATTGTTCCATGGGGCGATTAATAGAGAAATTCGTTGGAAAAGCACTGAAATTCAACCTGTCTCAATTGGGACACGACCATGAAGGATGACTAAACAAGGGCTAATTTGTTCTAGAGCAACTAACCTGAATATCTATGAGATCCTATAGCCAAACCCATACCAGTGCACATTTTTTCTAGCTCTAAGAACAAATAGGTAATAAAAAGATATTTGAACATGTCCGAAATTATCCATATACTTCTATCTATAACTCAACCACGAGCTTAAGAGTAATTTTGATGCTGTAAATAGAACAAAAGATATATATTTCAACTCTACAATGGAACTAGAAATATTTCAAATGAGTTTGCTTCAGAGGACACTCCTGATCAAGGTAATATTCTGCGCTGAATTACTGAGCAATTTCATTTCAGAAACAGCGTTACTTGCATAAGAGAGAATATGTAGATAGTAATTTAATTAACAAAACTTATCTTGAAAATACAATGCAACAAATACAATTTTTAGATACTATTAAATACAGAAATGGAGCCATGTGATAGGAATAAATAAACGAAGAGAGGTAATGAGCTGAAGCATAGAGGGGGTATTAAACAAAAAGAGTATGGCTGTTTAAAAAGTTCATGTATAACCGAACTATGAGAATCAGTCTAAATATAATGTCAAAGGCCGTCAAAATTATTGTAACAACCTCTTGTAAATCCAGGTTAGTACTTTGAAACCATCAAGAAATCAGATATAAAAGGATATCTTCAAAACTAGTCACATTTCTAGTGATACCAAAGCTCGTTCCAGATCATAGTTCTCATATATAGAACTAATCCCCATATCTGACTAAAATCACTGATATTAAAATAAGTCTTGTGTTGATTCTGATCATCTATGCGACATTCAGGATTCTGTTAAGTATCGAATGATTCAGATTATGTTTTGAATTACAACTGATCATGAATGAATAATTAGAATAGTATTGCCAATATTTATGATCATCAATGTGATGAATATTGGCAATATATTTGTTGATAAATCATCAATAAATCGGAGCCAAATTCTTATTGCAGCTGTCAAAATCCAGTTTAAGCCTCTGGTTTATTGGCTGTCTAGACCTATGGTTAAATAAATAATAAGAGCTTCGTTCTAAAACTGGCAGTTCTTTGAAAACAACATTGTCTCGAAGAATTACTAAAGGATTATCCTTGCTAACCAGGGTTTTACAGCTATATGATTCATGATAAGGCACACAACTCTGCTATTTTATTAGTAGAACGAGGGTAGTTCTGCATAGATAGTGACCTGGGGATTACCACAGGTTTGACTTATCGTTTGATATAAGTTCTTACGTACAGAACTGCTGTAAAGAAACTGCGTATTAGTTAAGTATAAACGTTACCTATGGAAATCTAGATAAACAATTAACAATAATAATAGAAGTCATGAGATTGGAATGTTAACCCAGAAAATTAGCTTTTCTAAACTAATTTTGTTCAGGAAAAGAAAGGGTTAGCAACAAATATATCACCATATGGACATTTGCATATGGGCGAAGTATTGCAAGCTATGTATAATTAGTGCCAAAAATAAAAATTAACAAGAAAGATAACTACCAAAAAAGAAAAAATATTAATTCCAAACAAAACTCAGTAAAAAACTATTTACTTTCTTCTGCAGTCATTAAAAGATTATGTCTTCGGAATTGCAACAGCTACAGGGATGATCTCTTACTTCTTCTCCACTAGGCATACCTAAGAAGAATCGCTGTATTTGCTTGGTTCTATGATAAGAGATTCCTATGATATTTATACATTCTCTATCTGTGTTTACTAAGGCTTTTCAGTTGTTCTTTAAAGAAATCTAGATTATGTTTCTTTATCTAATATGCTTCAGCAATAGTGACTTCTTTTCAGGTCTCAAGGCATATCTGGAATTGGTTGGAAAAGTATGTAATTTCTGTATCACAGCATTAAAGAGATACAAACAATGAAACCGATCGGCCATAGATTATAGAAACACGGAAAAGCTCAAGCTCCGCTAGATTCTGCATTTTGGTATTCTATTTGAAGTATATATACTTAAAATATTTGAAGCCTGTGTGTTAGTATTCTTTTAGCAAGCGCTTAGTGTTGAATTAGATGACAGTTTTTTTTCTAATCCTAAGTACTGTGCATTAAGAGTTAAGAAAATTGTGATCATTAGATTGCAAGGAATACAGGTTCTAAATTAGGTTCATTCAATATAGTGTAGATATTCTGTTATTCTCGATATGAAGCAAAATTTCGAGCTTAAAAAAGTTTATACTGGTACGAAAACTAAATTTCATCAACATTGTTCTCAGTATTGCTGTCCTAAGTCAAAATCACAATATTTATTCAAATGGCATTGATGGTAGCATTAACTCTATGTTTTAACTGAAATTGCTGCTACAAGGTATTTTCCAATAAGCAGTTTCCTTTTTTGCCAAGATGTTTTGCTATAGCCAGACATTATTACACTTAAGAAAGCTAAAACTATAATAATATTTTGCTATATAGCTTAGTTATTTAATTCCAGATGCTATTCAATATCTTCAAGAGATACAACTGCAAAATTATCATCAAGTTCCTTACCTTGAAAAAAACTCAATAACGGCAAAAGAAAGTCAAAAACACTCAAATACAGCTTGAGCTTTAACTTCTCAAACATCACAGATAACGACCACACATTAAATCTAACCTTTTCACTTGCAACTAATCTATTCACCTTTTCCTCGCCGGTTAAATTAGCAACATTTTCTTCTAAATTCTCCAAATCTTCGTCAAAATTTGATACCTCCAAACCTTCAAGCGCAGAATTTCCCATTATACGAAAACGTTCTCTACTTGTTCCTCCTAAAGAATTGTTCAAAGATCTTACAAGATTTGTAGTCCGCAGAACAAAGTGTAAATCCGTAGGTAGTCTTCTCAAAAAGTCATTCAAACTTTGCATAGTCATTTCACCAAACCTATCTCTAAGCTGATCTAAGTCCTCTTTTGTCATATTGCTCCTTGTAATTACAGAATTACTTCTTCTAAATTCTTTTTTTCTTGATGGAAATCTGTAAGTAAGAGATAAAGAAAAAATATCATAATCTTCAGGACGTAATCCTGGCGCTAGATTTGTAACAACTTTTCTTCCCAAAGTTTCATCTCTTTCCAAAAGTGCTTTCCACAACAAACAATATGTGACACGAAAACTATTTTCTAATCTTCTATACATTCCATGATCTAATAGAATAACTTCAAAACCACTAGGTTTTCTTAGATTCTTCCTTACAAGCAAATTTCCAGGATGCGGATCACAATGTACCTAAGAATAAAACAATAACACCAATCTACAAGTCCATGAACATGAATCATATCACCAAAAGCTTTGCTAACTACTTTAGCAACAGCATTCGTATCCTTTGTTACTTTTCGAACTATTTCTTCTTTCATGTCAATCTTTGTTCCTGCAACAAATTCCATGACAAGCATTTTCTTCGTTGAGACTTGTGTAAAATATTTTGGAACATACAAATTTGGCAGGTTGTTCAATAATTTACCCATTCGCTGTCCATTTTTTGCTTCTTGAAGAAAATTTAACTCTACTCGAAGATTTTCTTCAAACTCTGGGATTATCCAAGAATATTCAAATTGAGGAAACAATGCTCCAATAAATTTAGTGAGAAAATGGATTGTGCTGAAATCAGCATCCACTTGCCTTTCCAACTTTGGATACTGTATTTTCACTGCTACTTTTTCTCCTGAGGTCAACACTGCTTCATGAACCTGAGCTAAGCTTGCACTTGCAATCGGAGTCAAATTTATCTCTTCAAACACTTCTTTCTTATCTCCTGACAGTTTCTCAATTTCAAAATTTATAACTTTTTCCGCTAATTCATTTTTTAACGGCTTAGCGCGATCTTGTAGCGGTTTAATAATATCTATGGCTTCTTTAGGCAGAACATTATTTAAACTCGAAACATATTGTCCGAACTTATTATAAATTCCTCCGTGATGATTACAAACTTTATATAATCTTTTAGCTGCTCTGATGTTACATTTTTTAACTTGCCTTCTATATTTTTGAAATTCATCTTTTAAATCTTCGTTTTTTCTATGTTCAAGGTAATAATCGAGAGAGTGGTAATTAAGCAGTGAGAATTGATAATCTGCTGCTGTGATGACGACATTGTAAGACGTATAAGCAAATCGAGATGTTTTCTCACTTAAAGATGGATCTGTTGCGTATAAGTATCCAGCAGTGCCTAGCAATGATCCTGCGCCCACTTTAGAAATTTTTCTTATCATCTTCAAATTCAACTGATGCGGGTTCGCTTTGGGGAAACACAGTAATGCACCACTGTGTTAACAATTTCCAATTCAAGAAGAAAAAGTTATTGATTAATAAGAATGGAAAACTGTTTTTTCTGTGAGGACTTATGATTAATAGAATATTTTTCAAGGAATACTATTTAATTTAAAAGGTTTAAATGCTGTTAAGTTAAATAACATGGATTTTTCGGTTGAAGTAGGATAATAATCCTTTTAGTTTGGATTAATTATAATTCATTGACCTTGTAAAACATTTCTTAATGGCATTTGAACTCAGTCCTTAATCATTGGATGCTTCTTCTTCCACGGATAATATTCTATTTCATTAATCTATTTTTCACTATCTGAAGGATATATTTTTCTTCTAATAGAAGGCTTTTTTAATTACACCAAGCCAACGAGAAATCTGTTTCTTCAAAAACATTTAATTGTTTTGAATCACTTCTGCTTTTAATGTAAATCAAATATAAGAACTTAAAATTATATATTTATATTTCTTATATAAATTTTAAAAATCATAAGGAAGAAAGAACTAAACTGTTTTTGATAACAAAGAGAAATAACTAATTTCTATTGAGTTCTTTTAAAAACATTGAAAGTGTATTCTTTGATGCAGAATTCTTTATCTATAATATAATATATTCTAGTTTTATGTACTTAACTTAGATTTAATTTTATCAACAGTAAAACATTGTTCTGAACCTGGTAAAATATAAATACTAAAATGAAATAATAAAGAAGCAAGACTTAAAGGTATAATTCCAATATATATAAAGGAAATAAAAAATGTAAGTTTTTTATTATGAAATATATCAATTATAAAAAGTAAAAGAATAAGTATTGAGACCAAAAGATGAAGATATGCTGCAAGTTTTGAAATTTTTATTTTGATAAGAAAAGTATGTAGTGCATTTATTTTTGCATTAGAATGATAAACCTCAATTAAAGAGTTTCTAAGATTTTCAATACACTTATATAATTTATTTGTTGTAAAAACAGTCAAAAATGTCATAATCAAAGCATTAATTGTTGACTGAATAAATACTAAAGCAATAAATTGTTTTGTATTTAAATAATCTTTAAGAACTATAAAATGTATCAAAATAAAAAAAGGAATATTATTTAAATTCGCAAGAACAAAACAAATCTTCTTTATTAAATGAAAAACTTTATCATTATTTTCAAAACCAAGAATTTTATATAAAACTGGAAGAAAACAAAATGTACCCAAGTAATAAAATAGTGAGAGATAAGCACCAAAAAGTGCATTAATTTTTCCTACACTGCTCTCAATGGGATATTTCAGAATACTAGCATTACTCATATGTATAATATGTGAAAGCGTTCCAATTATAAAAGCTGAAATAGTTAAGAACTTGTACCTGAAAAAAAGGTCCTCTCTAAAATTTTCAAGTGTCATCGGTTTTTTTGATAGAAATCTTTTCATAACTAAGCACAAAGCTAAAAATACAGTTGTTCCAAGTATTATGAAAGAAACTTTCAGATAATAAGATATTGAATGATAATATTCATAAATTGTTGTTTTACAATCTTCTTCATTTTCATCGTATAGAAAGGGTAATTGACACCTGATTCCAGAAGAAGAGTTTTTCATTATTCTATTTTTTGAGGTTAGGAATATTTACCCAAAACAGAATATCCTAAATAGTGTATGCTGTATTCTTTTTTCTTGAAGAAGTTAATTCTTATTGTTTGGATGTTTTTAATTTTATCGCAAACATGTGAAATACATTTCTTATCGTAAAACTATAGCAGGAATATGCCGGGATATAACGTTAAGAAAGTTTAACGTTTCTAACACGTTATAAATTCAAGGAGAAATTCTCCACCGCTTCTTCCAATTCCACTATTAAGCATCAATAATGCCTTTAAGTGAATTAGACTGTTTAATGAAATACTGTACCATAATTAGTGTGCGACAAAACGTTAGAGTAATTAACGTTTCTACTATGGTACGAATTAAATGGAACAACGAGATATGGAAGGTAACATTTGTGTTGTTAAGAAACATTTATATTTAAGAAACGACACGGTTTCCGATTTTGCTCTTATTGTTTCCGGAAAACACTGTTCCAATTGGAACAAAGTTTCCAATGGGAAAATCTCGTTTAATGAGTTTTAGTACAATAGTGAGAAATTTGTTATAAAAGAAGCCTAATTATCGGGACGAGACAAAATTTAATATACAATAGTATTTATAATGAGAAATATGGTTGTTTAAACTGTATAAGTGGAAGTGAACAATACTGACGAGAAGTTGACTGGAGGTGTCACAAAATAATACGAAACCAAAAGGAACAGAGAAGAAGAAAAATAGATTGCAAGAAAAATATCACCAAACGTAGATAGCTTTGAGAATATGACCAAAAAAAGCTTTAGACCTGATTTTTAGTTTCATGGTTGTTGTTTTATCTCTGAGGTATATGCAAAAAATATTGTTCTTCAGGGCAAAGGTTTTTTTTGAAAATTAGTAACATGTTGTCAAAATTCGTAGAATAAACATTAGGTGAAGCTTGTTTTCTCATACTTTCCACGGGAAAAGGCTTTGAAAATGATTATTATTACACAAAAACTTAAGAATAATGCTACCGACCATTAAGTGTAAAACCTATATCTTGCGCAGAAAACCCACATGGTAAAATAACCATTAGCACAGTAAACATGTTCGTACAAGATCATAATGCGCAGTTTAAGCAAATGGAGAGAGCTATGTCTTTGTATTAAACAATACTGCAGAAATATGAAAGTAATAGTGCTGCAAAGGTAACGTTGCTTGAGAAAATTATTACACATCCTTTCAAAGGCAACATTATGTACCACCCCTCAGCAATTGCAATGCTTTGTAGCAATTAAAGAAGTTTACTTCACTTTAGCAATGTGTGTGCTGAAACAAGCGGGAAGAGGGAAAGTAACTGGTTTGGTGTTGCCTTAAAAACACACCGCTCAAGAAAGATTCGTCAGTTCATGCCATTACAACACCATAGAAACAAAACTGTTATGGTAATTGACTATTCTAACTTCAATTCTTTACATGGTTGTGGTGTTCTTGATATAGTAGGATTAGAACTGAAGTTTTCTTCAATGGATAGTATCATATTTGCTGAACAAAATCGCGAACATAATGAGAATATCTGTTCTTAGGATGAACAATTGCTTTCTGCATATCGAGAATTAATTGTAAGAAAGTATACCAAATAAAATTAAGATTAGAATGCAAAGAAAAAAAATGCTCAAACCATTTAAAGTCATAATGCCACCTAATGTGACTATTAACTGCAGAATAAAAGATTAATAGTAGTCTCGTTAGTTGTTATCTTTGCGAATAAAGAAAATGGAAAAATGATTTATTCCAAAGCAATAAAAAAAAACATACCGTCTCTGAGCAGTGAAAATGATTTGCAATTAACAAGAATTCCTCGAATGATGTGACAGGAACAATAATTTCTTATTCTTCTTGTGGCATAGCATCATCCCAAAATATTCCTGCAACAAGAAAATAAATTCAGCAGTTATCTTTATAATTTACTAGAAATTTCAACATAAATCATTAACTACAGCTTTTTCCTCCATTTAATGGCTCGGCTCTTTTCAACTCACCACTAAATTTAGTTTCGTTGAGACAGTTAGAAGCAATTTTTGTTTGTTGTTCCGGAGGTATGCCTTTCAGGATGTTCTCCATAATAAGATACATGTCTTGGTATTCTTGAAGATAAGTAACCCATTTCTTACCACAAACAAATTCGAGTTCCTATGCAGAATCTTCGATTATCCTGAAAACTAAGTATTCTAGAAGCACGACAGAAACCAGAAATGGAGACAGTGACTGGGTGCTGAAAACTTCAAGGTGCAGCTAAGTTTATGAGGTGCATCTTGAAAGATGATTTAACAGGATTTTCTATTATTAAGTATATAGTGATGAGAGGTTTGGAATAAATTTTGAAAACTGCACTTATTATATTATCTCTTTTAAACCCCCGCTTTAATTATTTGAAGAATCAAAGAATCTATTCCGAATTGGTGAGAATCCAGAGTTTGGGTTTGGAACCATTTCACAATCTCTAAAACCGGAAGTTTCCCATGAGTTAGAGTAACAGTCAATAAAGAAAACACCATTCTACGAACTCAACCTAATAACATAAAACTTATCTTCGTTGAATGTATTAATAACTCATTGATATCCAAGACCCTGATTTCCGATGACTGCTAGGGGTTATATTGTAGGGCTGACACATGTTAGTTAAAGTGGTTGAGCGATGTAATCATCATCGGGACGTTAGGGTAGCAATACAGTTAATTAAATAAAAGAGTTTTATATAAATGAGAAGCAAAACTATTGTTTTTCTTTCTTTAAAAAAACAAACTGGAATGCCAGAAAAAGTACATGATTTGGGTTTCTTAAGTAACTTACATAATATTTTTGTAATGAGTATTCCACATGAGCAGGGATCACGATAGACTGAAATAAATAATGTTAACATTATTCAGTTACTAGGAAATTTGGACAAAATTAAAGAACAATATAATATTCAGATTATACTACCCTTTGCAAGGCTAAAGAATTTAGTTAGTTATCTCAGGACTAATGAACAATTAAAATATATGCCTAATCGAGAAGAAAAGCTGAGTGTAACAATAAGTAGAGTTTGAACTATTCTAAAATCGTGAAAAATTTGCTAGTGTACCTGTAATAGTAAAAATCAAACTCCACTTCAGTTCTGCCATCATGGAGCTCTCTAAGAAACCTTTTTACCTTTCACCTTACACTAACCCAATGCGAGACTTCCACATTGTTAATTCTCATTGCAATGCCAGTTCAGTCATTGAATATTAGGTGTGTAAGCTTTTTATTCTTCTGTACAATATTTTTGTAATTTATTCGGTAGAGTTTCTATGTCTTGAATGCTAGAAAATCTTCCCATCATGTGGGTATCGCCTTGATTTATCAAGTCCCACTCCAATAAGTCAATACATATTAACTACGCGGTATCCCAAAAGGAAAAAGCAGTTGAGAGGAGTAAATGGTTTAAATTAAATAACTAGCAGGACTTATACTAAAATTTACCTATTTCATGATGAATGGAATCTGGAGTTTTATGAACAATCCAATTGCTCTGTGCGAGAGGGAAAGTGAATATTTCACTGAAGCCTATAAGTTTCATCATTGTAAGATAAACCAATATACAGTTAATACTATTAAAAAACTAGTAAAGTTTACGTATTGTAAAAATCTTCTGCGATCTAAAAATAAGAGTTATTTAAATGTGCGTGTAAAGAAGAGGAGTTGGACAAGTTAGATAGTATGGTTTCATGATTTGTTTAGGGGTTCTTATTGATAAACTTGAATTAGATAACAATGAGTGTACTTAAAATGTTTGCTACTACGGTATTATTCAAGCTTCTACAGAGCGTTGGCCATTATTTCCCGATTCCATAGAAGCTAAGATATAAGAGGTTAATTGCTTAGATAACAATAGTGGTGGATAATAGTTTCATATCAAAGGCCCTAGTATTATTGTGTTCTATTGCTAATAGTAGCTGACTCTGATTAGCCTTGTATAAAAAATTTTTTGTTTGAATTTATTTTCTCAGAGAATATAATTACTGCAATTAAAGAAATGGTTCAGAAGATATCAAGTTTAAAGTAACGGCCATAGCGTTGAGGTGAACTAAATAACAACTGAGGGAATATGATAGCTAAACATAACCAAGAACTTTTTATAAGAATAAACACAGAGTGACATTAATTAATGGTTAAACATGTAGACAGAACTTCACTCTACTGATTCATTGGAGGTAGTCTCTTGCACAAGAAGTGTATCTAAAGAAAGTATAAGAAAATTAAAGAAAATTTATTTATTTAATGCATTAAAAAATAATTAAGTGGTTAAACGAAGTTGTAGATAAATCAAACTAGCTGAACTATTAATTAGCCTAATGCTAGCTCAAAGGAAACTAAGATTATTCCTCTTTGCGGGGCCCATATGTAAAATATAACTAAATAGAACTTACAAAACCTGTTGAAAGAATTCTTTTAACTATATCCAAATATTAAGGAAATTTCAGGTTTAAAATTTCTGTTTTCGTTTAAGGAAATGATGATTACTACATCATTGTTGATTGGATATGTGCAGCGTGTTTAACCATTATTTTCTTTATTGCCTTGGGAGCGCCATCTAGATTGTGGGTATTTGCAAGGAGAAAATTCCAGTTAACTTCACTGTCCATTCTTTTAGTGATTATTTTATCTAAGCAAACCACTTCATATATCTAGGTTTCTGGGTGTCTTTCAATGATCCCCTTTTCAAATAACTTCTTAGTTCCGGAAAAAGTTCCAAAGTGCTCTCCCAACATGATCCCGTAGAGTTCGCCTTTCCAGGTACCCGAAAATGTATAAGACTGATAAACCAATACAAGATGTGATCAACAATGAATGGTGATCGTTCTTCCAGTAGAGTAGAACTGTTTCTCTTGCACAAATATATGGCGTTAACGGGTATAACAAGATTACCTATATTTCAACGACTATATTACATAAAATAGTTTGCTACATCAAACGTATAAGAGAGAACTCATATTTCCCCTAGCAAACTATGTTTCCTTGAAGGCATACAAAACTTCTGCTTCGTACTCGGTAAGAAAACTAAACCTCGGTTTCAACTCAAGTCTAATAGTAATCCACCGATCTCTACAATTCTAAGGCCGGCAAAAGTATTCTACAAATCTAGCATTGGTAGTGAATGTATTTTAAATCATCTCGTATAGTTTCTGAGGTTTCCCTGACAGGTCTCTCCACGGTTCCATTATAACATCAACAACGAAGTTCGACTGCGCCTGTAACCTTGATTTATTTCCTACTTGTATTATTAGACAAGTTTCCTTTTTACGGTTGAAGTACGGGCCTATCAAAGGAGAAAGGTTTCCATTCCTGCTCAATTTAATCCATGTGCTGGTCTCAACTAAGCGTCAATCATTTTTTTCAAGCAGCTTCCGAACCTGTTGTTCTACATTTTGTATTACCCAAAGGAACACATATCCATTTTCACCGTCACAATCAGTTCTTTCAATGGTATCTTGCCGAAGTCAAGTTGCGTATAAGTAATCACTGACCCACGTACCGGGGAGTCGCCAAAAAGTTTCCAAGGTTAATCCACTACTGCCCCTTGGAACATCAAGCCGTTTTTCAGAATGAACTCCTTCAAGTAGCTGGGATCCTCCAAGCCATAGTACAGCGGTCTGCTAAGTTTCGGGAAGATGTGGTATTGTGCTTCAAACCTGGTTACACTTAATGAAATCCTGTTATTCTCTCCATCCAGCGTAACCGCAAACCTCTGACCATCGAAGTGAAAACGCTCCGGTATCTTGAAGTTTTCCTGCTTCCATACTATGCTTTGCCATAATCTTATTTTTGCCTTAAAAACAATATCCAACTCCTCGATTACTTTCCCTAGCATATCGTCCTTTTCCACCAAAGCCGTGATCCTGAAAACCCCGTGTTCAATCTCTTTCCACCTTATCGTCGGGTAAATTCTGCTCAATTCCTTCTCACTTGCAACGCTCTTCAGGTGCGCGAGTTTCTCACTTCTAAGCTCCGGTATGTTCATGCGCTTAAAATATACAATGTCTTCCTTTCTCCATATTGGCTTGGACCTTGTAAATCTACATAAATGAATCCACCTGTTGCATAAACTTTTAGCCTTGGACCATAAGTGTTCCTTTTCCTTGTAAAACCTTGATCCATATCGTGAAAAGTTATGATCTGTTGCTTGCGCTGGGTCCGTCTTCAGCTTCGTATATTCCTCTATGTTCTGCTTCCCATACTATATTTGTAGCTGCATGTAAAGCTATTGTGTATTCTTTCCCGGGAGTCAATTCCCTTAGTGGATGGCCCTTTAATTTCCCATTCCAAATACACAACAACACTGGCGAAGAATACGCTTCTCAATATTCAACTATCCCCTACTAACAGTAGGAGTACGGCTGCTGTTATCCATAGCATGCAAGTTAATTCTGTTTGTTCTACCTTCCTGCAGGATACCCGTAACTATTTTATACGCATCGTCTTTCAATTTACTTTTACCTGTTGTATCCAGCAAATATTTGCGAACCAAGTTTGGCACGACCTCCACTAATGTTTCCAGTGGTTCCCAGGAGTCATCCCTCTTCGTGAACCCTAACCACCTTATTAAAGCAAAACATCCTTCCATATTGACCTTCAGATAAAAAATACGTTCCACTACTAGGGCTCCGTAGTCTCTTTTAAAGTGCTCCACCAGTTCCGCTGGTGGCTCAAATAAGCTTCCGTCGTACCACCACATCCTCAAAACATGAACCGTGAATAATTTTCCCGTTAAGCTTATCGTCTTGTAGACATTTAGGCTAACTATTTCTGTAATCTGAAACGGTCCCTGCCACTTTAACTTCAGTTTCATGCGCTTCCTACGTGCATTCTCCGAGCTAATCATCACCCATTCTCCTAACTTGTATTGTAAGACTATACTTCTATATCTCTGGTTGTATCTCTCGTTCACCTTAGTTCTCTGTGTTTTCACGAACTCGTAGATGGTATCCTGTTTTTCTTTGATAACTTCTCCTAACTCCAATTCCCGATGCACCATCCGTTCCGGGTTTTCCACCTTTATTATCCGGCTCTTGTTCTTCTCATACAGCACTCTAACTAAGTGCCTTGGTATTAACGGGTCCTGGGTGTCGTTCCTCTCTTCTTCCGTGATCCTTAAATACAACTCATTTGGAGTCCAGTTCTTGTTCCTCTTTGTGCGCGACATATTTAATACTGCCATGATATATGGTAAAAGCTTTGGCCATTGGCTGTAGCTGTAGTTCAATTTTGAGCACATGGAGCACAGTAATCTCAGGACACGTGCGTTTTCTACTTCAACTCCGCCGTTCGTTCACGGAGCATACAAAACGGCGAACGATTGCGAAAACAGCAACCACTGTGAGAGCTCTTCTAGGAGCAAGTTTGCAAAATGACTTCCTCTGTCTGTAGGTAAGATGAAGTTTGGCTTAAGTTCCAACCATGCATGCCAGTCCAGTATTGATCTCATCACGGCCAGTGCATTGCATGTCTTCGCGTAAGCAAATGAGACCTACCTTCTAAGATCGTCCATTAATATAAGTATATATCCACTGTCGTTGAAGAATAAAATATCTGCTCTAAGTATTTCCCCCTTTTCTCACCCAGAATTGTTTCGTGGTGGGGCGTTCGGATAAGCGAAGGGATCCTATTGCAATGTACACATTTGGTATGTAAATGTTTCAAAACTTGCTTGAGGTCCACATCCTTTTCCCACTGGAACTCGTAGTTACCCTCCAGTGCTTTTATTTCCTGGGTGATGCTTGGGTGCACCATGTAGATATGATTATGCACGATTACTTTCCATGGTACCTTTTCCGGGATCATCAGCTTTCCTTCCTTGTTTCTACATTCCTCTTCGCCCAATTCTGGCCTGAGTTCCTTCTCGGTGCGTCTCTTCCAGGATCCTTTGTAAAATGGGCTCATGAAGGATGGCCTTTGTTCGTCCATCCTCTTCAGGAGTTACTTCAGTGTAGGGTTATCTTCCTCATTCACATCCTCGGCATTGTCGTCCAACTCAGCTAGAACTATCTTAGACTCCTCTATCGCAGCATCTGGGTTGCCCCATCTGCTTATCATATCCGCCATGATATTTTCTTCCCCTTTTGCGTGAAAAAATCTTAAATTAGAATCTTGTATCCTGAAAATCCATCTTTCCAGCCTTTTCATCTTGATTTTATTTGCATCCCACCTTGATCGCGCTAGAAAACTAAATTCTTGTGGTCCGTGTAGACTCTCACTCTCTGCGGGTGCCCTTTGATCATGAAATCCATCTTGCTCATTTGCTTGAGTATGGGCACATTTTTTTCTGCGAGATGTGCCATCCTTTCTCATTATGTATAAAGGTGCCACTAAGTAGTCCAATCGGGTAATGTTTTCTATCCAGAAGTGGTAAGCTATCTTCCTCGTACTCAGACTGGGACATAAAAGATGACCAATGATAGATTGAAGCGTCTGTAAAAATATTCAACGCTCTCCTTGGGTTATAGTAAAAAAGGTTTCGTTCTATTGCTTTGCTTGTCTCACTTAAAAAAACCTTCCAAGCCTCCTTAAGTTTTTCTGTCTATGCGTTTGGTACCTCTAGCTTCTTCATCTTGGACATCTTCATACCTAATTTCACTGCTCCTTTCAATTTACCTCTTACCTCGCTCAGCTTGTCTTCAATTGGCGCAAGTCAGTTGCATACATAGAGCATACTGGCCATCTGGTATTGAAGCATTGGCTGCGTCATGCTCAAGATTGTCTTGTAGTATTCCTTGTTAAAGTGGTAGGTTCCTCCGCTAATTATCCGTCCGCTGTACTTGATCTCCTTAGCTATCAGTTCACATTTCGTAGTGTTTAATTTAACGTTTTTTTTAATAAAAGCCTTTAAAACCGCGTCAAGTATCTCTAGGTATTCCTCAACTTCTACAGCGTATAAGAGTACATCATCTACCCACTGTATCAGTTCCCTTTTTATAGCATCTGGTTCCATATATCCTGCCTTCTCTAAGACTTCCCTATAAATTCTATCCTGAAATAACATTGGGGAGTTTTCCCAACCCTGTACTGTTCCTTGGAACTCATAGGCTGCTCCCCAAGGGGTTATTAAGTTGAAATACTTCCTTGATGCTGAGTGAATGGGGAGGTAATCAAACCCACTCATTTGATCCAGTGCTCCATAGTATCTAGCTTCCCTGGACCTCTGCAACTGTTGTTCCAAGTGGGGTAACTGGAGTGCGGTCCTGATCGTGCGGTCACTTATCTGGCGCATGTCCAAGACTAGTCGGAAGTTCTTCCTCTCGTCATCTGATTTTTTTGGTACAAAATGTATCGGTGCGCTAAATACTGGGTCCATTGAACGCCTGATAATTCCTGCGTCTTGCAGCTGTATCAACCCCATTTTCAGCCACTTTTCCTCTATCTCCTCCACTGGCCTCGGGTTCACATTTAGGCCTGGTGGGGCTTCTGATATCAGGTGCATGTGTATGGGGCTCAAAGCACTCACCTGTCCTGTTTCTTGTAATAACCCAAAGGCGTCGATGTTCGTAGTAACAGCATTGAGTAACTTCGCTCTTTCATTCTTGCTTAGAAATTTTGTCCTGTTTATTTCTTCTTTGAATATTTTCACTATTTTTTGTCTCTCTACTTTTTTCTCCAAGTTTGGCCCGTCTCCGCCAAAGTATTTTGTTTCCGGCAGTTGGTCAAAAGTCTGTTCAATATCTGTTCTTGTTTAAATAACTGGTTTATCCGAAGGGAGCTGCAGAGCTCTCGCTGCCTTTTCTATGTCATATCTTTCTTCAGAAGGCTCGAAGCTCACTTCCAAGTTGCGGTATATAACAATCTTTTGCAGACTCTGCAGGTGTATTTTATTCTCGCTTCTTTGCCTTTCCAGATAAGCAGCTATTAATACGAATATCTTTTTGTGAACCGTGTCGGTTGAATCATGTTCCGTCTCTTCTTCTTGTGTTGGACTAAGTTTGGAGGAAGGGTGGCTCAGTTCCGGAATCTCCTTTCCGTTGCCGCATGTCTTTTAATTCTGTTGCGTGTTCATATATGGTGCCAACAAGTTTCTTTCCCATGGAGCCAACTTTGAGAGGGCTTGTTCTGGGATATCACCCATCTTGAAAAGAGTCTCCCTTCCTACGCATAAATCCGAAACTCCACTATTCTCTACTAGAAAGATCCTTCTGATTCCCAAATGCACAGGGTCTTGGCTATCCACTCTTACTCTCAAAGTGATCTCTCCCACCTCTGTTATTGGTATAGGTGTCTTGTTCGCGAGCTTCACCGCTAATCCACTGTCTGCAGGAGCTAGCATTGTGCAATAATGCTTGTGAAGTTTTGCGTTACCGATATTCTTCCCCGCTCCTGAATCGAGACAACCTGGGGTCACGTTCCATTTTCCAGTAGAAACTAAAACTTCGATGAAACGAACTGGCTTGGCTCTTGGTTCCTGCGCGAAAAAAGTTCTCCCTCTGGATCTGCCTCGCTGTATTTGTGTATATCTTCTAGGGCCGTTATTTCCATTGTTGGAGGGGTTTTGGTTGCTATCTGATGAATGCGTTTTTCTTTTGTCACATGAAGCTGCAAAGTGTCCTTCCTCTCCGCATAGAAAACATATCCTGGCTTCCAATCGCGTTTGTATTGCATTGAGTGCTATGACAATTATCTACACCGGGTTTACCATACTGGGATCCATGAGTGCGTTCTCGGTTTCTACCATAGGCTGGATGACTTGTACTATGTCCTGTTTGTGGACTGGTATATAACTTGGTACACTCACGATTCCTCTGGATCTTATCATTGCATCTTCAATAGGGGCCATCTTTTCCAGGTGTGTTGCAAAATCCGAGATCGTAGTAACCTCAGGGAAAGTGTCCAGAAAGTTCTATCATTCACCGGGAAGTATTGAGGTAAGATTTTCACTAGTGTTTTTATAACTCCCTTCTGGGCTCATTTCGATAGGTTACGATCTAGTCCCAAAATTTTCCCCGGGCTCTTAGGATGAATATGCGTATGGCTTCTAGTCCACTTTGCGCTTCACTAGGCCACTGTAGTTCTGTTCTCAACCTTGAGATGCTATGTTTGATCCTGCTCTCCACTTGTAGTTTCTCGATGTTATCTAGATGTTGCAGGACCGCCTCAATATTATCCATTTCAATTCCACGGCTTCTGATATTATAGATTACTTGTCCGCTGAGCCATTCACCTATATCCATAGAAGGATCTTTAGCTCGTGCCCTCTTAAATCTTACCAGGAAGTCCAGCAGAGGTTTTCTGTCGAGACCCTTTAAAGCTTCCAACTTCGGTGGAGGTATTGTGGGATTGTTCAATCCATGGATTGCCTTAAGTAAGGTTTGGTCTATATTAATAGATTTTCCTGGGCTGTTAGCGCTGTTTCCTTCTTCTCCGGACATTACTGTGTATCTTCGATTACCTATGTAAATGATATATCTAGGTCTTCTGTCGTGCCCTAATTCCAAATGAAAGTTTTCCTCGTCAATCCTTCCTTAAAGATTGGTATTTTTTCCACTAAAATTATGGTTTGAAGCTTCAATGATCGTTCCTCCAGTAGAGTAGAACTGTTTCTCTTGCACAAGTATATGGCGTTAACGTTTATAACAAGATTACCTATATTTCAACGACTATATTACATAAATTAGTTTGCTACATCAAACGTATAAGAGAGGACTCACAAGGGTAAATCATACTTAGCAACCACAACAGAGAAAAATCAATAAAGAAAATCATATTATACTTGATATAGTATAACATAATCTTAGAAAGTCTTTTACCTGTATTATAAAGCTGCTAATAACAGTTGTAACCCCTGAGTGACAGATTCATTGTGAGTTGTCTGGTTAATTTCCAAAAAGTTTACCAACCGCTTTAGGTTATTTTTATAGCTAAGAGAGATATTTATTGGAAAGAATATTAAGAAATATATTTAGTAAATAAGATCAAGACAAGTTTAGTTATTAAATTAAGGGTTAACTGAAGACATAAGTTTAAATTTGTGTTGTTATAACTGCTTTTATCTGAAAAAAAAGAAAAAGATAATGCTATGTATTACCAATAAAAACAAATCTCACAGATAATTTGATATAACTTCTATTTTGAATATTTCTTTCCTAGCTAAAGTGTTTTTAAAATTTTTAAGGTATGTAGGAAGCAAAGCGAGTACTGTTCCTGGTACAAGAAGTTATGTTAATTTTGATTGGTAGTTTAGATGACCTTTTTCCTGCCAACTGAGAGAAAGATATCTGCAGTTATTTGTATACTTTGAAGGAAAAAATTTGATTCCCTGTATTCAGAAACTCTAAAAGAGAATATATAGTGTTTAAGTGTAACTTTTACTTGCGAAAACTATTCTGTGATATTTGTTTAGTTATGATGCTGTGGTCAAAATCTAGATCATTTTGAATAAATAGAAGGAAAGAAAATACTATCTCAAAAAAATAAGAAAACAATTCAAACTAAAAGCTATAAGAATTGTGTTGAATCAAAGCCAGAGAACTAAGACTTCAATCCTCCTGTCAAAAAATGGTTCATGTCTATCCACTTCCTTTCAACATTATGTATTTTCCTTAGAACAAAACTGTTGAACAAAGCAGTCTACATTCAATAAAAATGCTTGATCCTCAAAAAATTTTTCTCCTTATTCTGTAAAAATATCTTTTGCTTCTAATATATATTTAATACCAATATGTTAGATACTTGAACTCAAAGCAGTTGCAGCAATATTTGCAGTAAAACATTGTTCTGAACCAGGTAAAATATAAACACTAAAGTGAAATAATAATGGACAAGCACTCAAAGGAACAATTCCAACATATATAAATATCATATAGTAAAGAACAATATCATTCTGAAAAATATCAACTATAAAGGGTAAGACAAGAAAAAAGGAAACAAGAAGGTGAAGAGTTCCTCCAAGTCTAGAAATCTTTAGTTTAATAAGAAAAGTATGCAGTTTATTTGTTTGAGTTTTAGGTCGATGATTTTGAATAGAGCTTTTTTCAAGAAATCTGATGTCTTTAATTAGCTTGTTGATAATATAAATGCATAAAAAAGCAAGGATTGCTGCATTAATTAAGGATTGAGCAAGAAGAATAAGAATAAACTGTTTGAGAGTAACATAATTCCCAAGTGAAAGGAAATGCATCAAAAAGAAAAAAGGAAGATTATTTAAAACAGCAAGTCTAACAATAATAGTTTGAACTAAAACAAATTTTTTATCATTGTTCTCAAATCCAAGAAGTTTAATTAGAATAGGAAGAAAAAAAAATGTTCCAATGTAATTGAAAAGTGATAAATAAGCAGCAGAGAGTGCGTTTGCTTTTCCTTGATTACTTTCAAATGAATATTTTATTGAACTTCCACCCCAAATATGAACTATACAAAATATAGTTCCAACTATTAACAAAGAAAATGTTATGAATCTGTATCTGAAGAAACGATCATTCCAATTTTTTCGCGTGAAAGGTTGTTTAGACAGGAACTTTTTCATAATGTAACATAAATTAACTAAGATTACTATTCCTATTAATATAAAAATAACAGTTAAATAAGAAGAAATTGGCGAATAGTACTGATAGATCGATGTTTCGCAAAGATCCGCAGCTTCATCATATAGCAAAGGTAAGTTACATTCTTCGGTAGTAGAAAGGTTTTTCATTCTTTTTTGTTTAAATAAGAAATACTGACTGCAAAAGAAGATTAATGAATAGCCATGATTTGTTTTTGCGTTTCCGATTCGTAACCTGCTTTCATTTTACGATTCCTGACAATATGTTATGTCGATTTCATAACTTCTGTCTTCTTATGATTTAGTATGAATGAAATACAGTATTTAATTGAGATCAATCTAAAGCGAGAAATATTTCAGGAAAGTCTCGTATTGGTTATCTCAATGTTTCGAGATAATACTTGAAATAGAATATTGTTATAGAAACTATTATTTATGGAACATGTAAGGGGATTCTTGTTATAATGATATGTTGAAAGAATTAGACAAAGTTAATATAAGAAATCAATTGTAATTAGTGTGAAAGAAAAAAACTTAAAATCATACGTCATATACACTATGAAACTCACTGTAAGTGTCACTAGAGGTATAAGCTCATGTAAATGTCCTAGTTTGTTCAAGAGTAGCGATATGAGTGGCGTTCAATACTCTATCATCGCAATAAGACACCCATATAGTTAGCATATTAGCTTATCAAATTGTTGATTATGAGCCAATTTTTTAGTTGCACTTCTTTGTTTCAGACTCATACTTGATCTGCAAGATGTCTTAACTGATGTTCATGTATGCAAGCTAATTCTTTTTTTTAAGTCTTGCTTAGAATGGGTAGCCTTACTTCTTACCTTAGAATACTTTATAAATATATTTATGAAGATATATCGCTTTTAATATATGTTTGGTAGAGGTTGGAATATTTATTAGGATCTAGATCAAATACAGCGCTAGCTTGAAGGAAAAGCTCACTATAGAATTAATCATGCAAATAAAGAATTGTACCTTGAACATAACTGAAGACCGAAGATAAAAAAAATGTCTGATATTGTGATTAGAGGATTAGGCTTCATGGAAGAAATAATGCCAAAACGTGCTTTGTTAGCAGGAATCTAATATTTGATGCAAATGCATTAATTTGAGAACAGAACTTAGTTTCCAGCTTCTATGTAACAGAAAGTTCAAATAAGCTGAAAGAATGAATGATTTTGGAAAGTGCAGGATAAAACTAGTTACAAGAAAATGTATCTTTCTTTAGTGTGAATGTGTTATTTTACTCTGGCTGATACACGATTCTCGTCAAATTTTCTCCTTGTACAAAATCTTTCAAATTGTGCTCGCAAGGAAAACTTTAATCTTTATTAAACTCTTATGGGCCCAAATGAATCGTTCGCGTGTTCGGTATAGCCGTGTTAACTATAGGAATTTTGAAAATTAGTATGAAACAGATATATGAATAGAGAATTCCACAAAAAATAGTGGATATAGAATGAAAGCACCGCAGAAAATCTTCTAAGTCTCCGTAAACGGAATTAAAGCTCTGTGGATAAAATTGAAATATTCTCGTGATAGCTGATTTTTTTGGAACCAATTAGGTAAAATTTAGGATTATCTAATAGTCAAAGAAATATTTTTTTTGTATTCGTTCCATAAATGCCTAGGGCTTATCCCTGGACGAGTAGCCATCAAACTAGCACAAGAATGAGAACTCTGGGACAATAAGGGTAAATTGGTCTAGCAATTCGAATTGATCAAGTGTAGAATTAATAAAAATAATATTTATTTTTTACTAGAAATTTCCCCATCCTTGAAGGTATATAGAAAAGTATTTTAATATGAAGGGTTATACATTTCTTCTCAGGATTAATTTTGACCATATTTATTCTTATGTGTTGAAAAGCTAACGTGATAACAATACAGATATCTACACGGCTCTATTCATATTAAACAAGCTCAAGACGAGACGATACTACACTAACAAAAAGATGTATCGGAACGAGAAATATTGCTTAAGGCTGTGAAAACTTAACCAATGTTGTATCTTAGAAGGTAGATCAATACGGGGCAGAAAATAAAGAAAATAGCCAGATAGAACAACCAGAATTTGTTAAAAAGAACCAGGTGTATGATTTATGAATGGCATATTCATTATGACAACTACTTCTTCCTTAAATCTTAACCACGGATATACCTTGTACAGCTCTTGCACTTCCACCCCCTCCCCCCGCGAATATTGCAGCAGATGATTCTGTTAGAATGTTCTACCTTTCCGCAGAACCTAGTGCAAGTATAAGAATAAAGAGGATATGATATAGAGTTTTTGTTAAGGAAACTGTACTGCGGCAAAGGGTTTTATAAGATAATTTAACCAGAAGCAAAGAAGTCTATTGTGGAGCTGCTCCAACGAATTGGATCATAGAGTTCGATCAGATCCCACAAATAATCTGTACAGGTAACTTGCGAAGTGAAATGTGATCTTTTGTAAATGTGTGTGTTAAGTAGTTAACGTATATATGTATATTAAGAACTAACAACGGATAAACCATCAAGTTACACCAAAAACAATAGAAACTATCTCTAGTCAACCGTTCAATTTCCAACCGTGCTATGTACTGAGGGTTAACTGCATAGAATTAAAAAATGGCATTCTCTTTTAATTCAGTGTAATCTCTAGAAATTGATTGCTGAAAATTTTTCCCACTAGATGTAAATGATAATAAATCTAGTTAAATTTAGCCTGCAAAATTTTAAAGTTATTCGCTCTGCGAGCAAGATGGTCGTGAAGTCCATGGCTGCATGCGAACAACTAATCAACCTTGATTTTAGACCTAGTACAAGGGTAATATATATTCTTCACAAAACTTCAACATGAAACTTAGCAGGGCGTTCTAATGGGTAGCTTCATTATATCCAACGCCATGTGTTACAACCAAGTGGTTTTAGGGTACCTGATGATTTAAGGGTTCACTATTTCTGCCTAGTTTTTTCTTAGTGCGTTTCTGGAGCGTAAGTTCTAATATTGAGTTTTTAAAAATAGTAACATATCACTTTAAAGATGTATACTCAGATATTTTATGTGTAATATATAATGTCTTGAGCTCTAATTCTTGCGAGACATAGGGGTTATACGGTTAGCGAGTTATTGATACGACATATAAATTGCGGGATCTCTATGTCCTATACAGAATTTACGTGACTAAGTATTTTAAGAATGGGCCTGAATATCTCTTACTCTTCCCACAGACATTTTCTATCTGCAGCACTAAAGTAAAATATTTGTATTTGCAGATGCTGATGTTGAGGTCACGATTTAGTTCAGAATAGCTACATTCCAGAAGCAACATAACCAGAGATTTTCAAAAACATACTGAGCAAGGATATTTATATGGTGAAAGAGTATCAGGATTAGAATGTAGCATAAGGCGAAAAATGTTATCGGTAAAAACAAATATTACCTGACAAGGGTCCAGATATTCAAATGTTCAGATCTATGAAAGTCTTATGAGATGGGTACAGGTGCGTATCGTCGAAAGCTGCCCCAAATTTGAAAAAATTTGGCTATCATGTACAAAAACAATAGTTTTCTAATAGAAAGAGCAATATAAAATCGAATAAACGTATTTTCCCGGAACCTGTGAATACAGGTTGGTCAAAATTTTCTGGCACAATTGAGTGTAAAGCTAATAAAACATCTCGATACAATGCATTAACAAACTCTGGCACAGAAAAAAAACAGAACAACAAGTAAGCGAAAAAAATGGGTGATCCATTCAGATACTAATTATTCTAAATTTAAACAGACCAATTTAATTTATCCAAGTTTTTGGAGTGAGCTGAATCAAACAGAGCATCTCTAAAAACTTATCACTCCAAGCCACGTAAATGTGCTGCTTAAGGAAATGTTGTGAAATAAAACAGTTATGTCATTGCGAAAAGATCCCATATAGCATAAGAAATTTGGGAGAAGAAGAAGCGGCAAATAAAAATTAATTATAAGAGCCATTTTATGAAAAATTAAGTATTTATATCAAGATTAGTGTCTTATGCAACTTCGTGTCTAAAACGCTAAATATTTTTGTCTAATAAGTCTCGTATGTCACCAAAAAAGTTGAAGCTAACACAGTTCTAAGTGCCTACCAATATCTGGCATTATCAGTACTAACTTTAAGCTATTTTGAATATTTTATCTAAATCCAGTTTGTCTTTAGAGCAGATGATGCATAAAGAAAAACATGTTTAGCGATCATGACTAAGTAAAGGGGAGATAAAATAAACAGAGAGTGCTGTTCACTTTAAACGTTCCCAGAGATAGAAACAAACCTCTCAAGATTAGCGAGACTTATCATGAAGCTCCAAGTCCAGGTCAAGTAATTTTCTGGAGGTGCAATGCCATGAAATGATACATACACATGCATTATTTTAGGAACCGCTACACTACATTCTAGAAAAGGAATTGTATTCTGGCCACAACCCCCACTAAGGTTTCCTGTTACATGCCACTAAAACACCCTCTTGGGTTACTATAGTTGATCGCTTTGCACCTCGGAACATACCTGCAATAAATCACCCAGAAATAAGATCTTCGATGATGAAACCATGATTACTAATCGTTATCCTATGAATTCGTTGTTCGTTAAGATATGGATATATATATGGGGTATATTCTATATGCTATGTGAAACCATTTTGAGCCATTTTCAAAACGATTCATATGAACATAGATAAATGCTAGCTACTATGTACCGGTAATTTCTATATCACAGATAGATAGCAGGGAAGGATTGAGGTAGAAATATCATCAATTCATTTGTACTAGATCCAATCATACTATTTTGACAAAAACGACTGGTACAAGAAAAAAGTTATACGTAGAGACAGCTACTCAGTGATAGTCTAGGATCGGTGGTACTTACGAACGAAGTTTTTATCTGATTAAATCAGGTGGTATCAATTGAAAAAAGTCTACAGCGTTAAAACCATGAGCAACAGCTCATCTCCGTAATTTTAGATAATGAGCTATTTCATATACTTATTTGGGATTGTGTTATATTTCATTTTACAATGTATTCTTATGCAATGTTCATTTTCGGTGAAGAAAGAAATATCCAGAATATAGTATTAGAGAATGGAACCATTCTAACTCCAGGGAAGCACACATCAATGGTTATAATAAGAAGTAACTGATGTTGCTCTTCAATAGCACAAAAACACGAATAACATACTTAATCTCAAAATCACATTACCCACACGTGATTATAAGTATTTCTTAATGCTCATAGTCTATTTAAAGGGAAGAATCTTAGCAGTAATAAAATATACAATTCTATGTGCTAATATTCTGAGCACAATATTGATATGTGGATTATTGGTAAAAGTTGATGATTTTCTTCTGTAACTTCAAGCGATTCAAATGTTAAATCGTGAAACACCAGCCATATCTAAATAAATCATATTGTGGCTTAAAGATTATATAATTGGCTTCACTGAGTCGAAGAAAAAAATATAGCAAATTGTTTCCTCTATCAGTTTTTAATTACACTGACATATAGAGAAATGTATTTACCAGTGAACATTATAGTCCAGCTGTCAGTACAATTAGTTATCTTTGAAAATCCACAGTCATTATTCATGGAAAACTCACAGTGGAAATAACCTCCAGGAAAAAAGTGCCAAGCTATACTGGAACAACCTCTCCTTAACTACCATTGTGCAGGCAATATGATATGGTAAACACTGTAGTCAAATATAGGGTTTGTGATATGAATGTAATTCTTGAACTGTAATGTAATCATCGATGGGTACACTCTTTTTAAAAGCGGAGAAACTGTCTGTGGAAAAGAGAACAATTATTCATATGTGAATAGGTGATCAAGAAAGAAATTTGCGTTTTATCTTAACTATTTTCTCCCTAGTCTCAATGGATGTGATGAAACCCCTTTTTCACCTTTCAAATTTATATTAAAAATCTATATATACCTATTTTAAGGTGGTAGCGAAAAATTTTTTTTGTTGGAATATATATATCTCTTAATTATTCATCTTATCCTTTCTCCTCTATATAAAGTAAGTGCTGCTCTCGCTGGATTCCTTTACAGTGCTCGTATTCCACAAATTACTGTTGTGGATTTCCAAAATATCTATTGAAATAAAGAAAAGCGCCGAGAAAGGGGTCACTATGTGAAGGAGAAATATTTAGCAGAGTCTGCCCTCTTGGTTGTTTCTTCCAAGATTATTTGCCCAGTAATTGCTTCTTTTTTAAGCTCTAAAGGAAATTACTCTTTCCAATACTTTAAGGTCAAAGTGATATTGCCACCCTTGTCCCCATATGTATTGGGATATTTTTTTCTAGAGATCTTGGGATTCCACAGAATATATTGAAACCTGCTCTTTCCTAACAAGAAAATATAAACACGGGGTTAGTAAGAGAGAAAGCTAAATAATCTTTTCAAAGGAGATTAAGTATCACCAATGACTTAATCAGAGGAGCTCTACCGTATTTTGAGGTCATAGTGAAATTCTTACTTGGTGTTTTTCATCTGATATATTCTAATTTATTCATATACTACTGTATGATTAAAATTATTTATCACCTTACATTGTCTACAGAAATGGTAGAGCTTTATTAATTTTATTTTGAATTGATAATTAGATTTAAGGAAGGTCTACATGTTTTATGAAACTGTTTTTTACTTCTGTAGTTACACATTAAAAATTCCAAACAATAGGGTTCAGTCTTTTGAAAACGATATTTTACTAAAACTATTGCTGCTACAACTTAACACAGTAATACAATATGTATATTATCAGATATGAAAGTGTCTTTGGAATATCACACGATAAGAAGATATAATTAAACACCATAATTCCGGACGAATCCAGTGTAGCTCTAACTGGTAGATCAACAGCTACTATCACCGATAGTTCCAGATTACTGATGCTTCATTCATTATGCTGTCTACTTGTTTCATGAATGAAATGTTGTTAAGAACTAACCTTAAGGTTACGGCTTTATGTGCAAACGGGTTCATACATAAAGCTAAAAGGAAAGTAATTCTTATTCTCAATCAAAAACTAACACTCATATAACCTGGAAGGAACTTCATATTTAAATAACTCTATGCCTTACCACCATGTTCTAAGGAAGTTCTGAAAGATTAAATGTAGAAGAGAGTAGCTCTTGAAACATAATGTTTGTACAATATCTTTGTTCTCTCCAATATTCATGCACTTCCATTCTTCCTCTAATTTTATTGTAGTTTATTTAAAACTCAAAGCATAAGCTGAAATATTTTTTTAATGCAAATCATTTGATTTTGATTAACAGCTTTAGATAATCAAGTATAATTGTTTCCAGATAAACTTTCTGATCCTAATCTATTATTGTTAAATAATGCTTAAACTCTGTTATGTCATAAAAGATAATAATTTTTAATTATCATATTAAATATTTAGTTTACACAAGATTGCTTAATCTACTGTCAAGAAGACATTGCAACCGACAAGTCAATCATAAAGACCTTAGCTTTAATTACACAAATATATTTGTGAAAATTTTGGTATTTGCGACGCCAAAACTACTGAAACAAATCATAACCCAATAAAATAAGAATTTCAAAGCACCTCTGTCTCTTACATAGATTGTTCTGTAACTTCTGTAACTTCTCAGACTTCCTGTACTACTACTACTTATTGTTCTGAAACTAATTTTTTTTCGTGTTGATATTAGACATCATTATTTGTTAGCAATAAAATGCTAAACAATGTTACTATCTTTCTACCAGGCCATTCTAGAAGGTCCGATCATTCTACTTTATTTTGACTTTTGCCTATTTAAAAAACACATCATTCCACGTCCCCATCCATTTCAAATATAACCATATGACATTACCTCATATTCTTAAAACCAAGTACACCAAATTTTAAGGAGGTAATTCAAGCATGTAAGCCCTCTGAATTCTGTTCCCGGTAATAATTTATTAACCATGTTTTGGTTAACCAAGGAATAAACATTTCTTTTACAACAACTATCACATTTATATCTATCTATCTGCTATCTTATTCTTCATTTTACTCGAACTAGAAACATGACCTGACCAAAGGTGTGCACCTTCTTATTATAAAAAGAAATATAAAATACTCTAAGAAAGAGAAATTAAAACAAAATGAATATAATATGTTAAAATTTTGAACAACTAACTTAGAGACTTATTTTCTGTCTGTTTTAGTACGAGACTTACAAAACCAACTTAACATCTTGCAATATCTACTCAAAACTGAAAACTATCATGAAAACCAAAATTTTATGAGCTAGTTCTATATTTAGAAAGTAATCTTTCTACTACTAAGAACTAAGAACTATCCTCAATATTTTGTAACGTATAAACTGTATTTCTTAACGAGAAACTTCTATTATAATTTCTATACTTTTGCATTTTTAACAGTTGTAACAATATTGAGTTTAAAACATTCTTCTGATCCTGGTACAATATAAACACTGAAATAACACAACAGAAAAGCAAGATTTAAAGGAGCAACTCCCACAAATACAAAAGTAATAAAAAATGGAAGTTTATTGTTTTGAAAGATATCAGCTATGTACGGAAGAATAATGAGAATAGAAATTAAAAGGTGAAAACATGCTGCAAAGATTGAAATTTTCAGTTTGACAAGAAGTGTTTGAATTTTATTTCCATAACTTTTTGGTCTGTTATATTGCAAACAGTGGTTTCTGAGAAAACGAACATCTATAATCAGTTTATTGATAACATAAATGCATAAGAAGGTAAGTATGGTAGCATTGATTACAGATTGAACATGGGCAATGACAAAAAACTGTTTTGTAGTAACATAACTTTGAAGTATAATGAAACTTATTAAGAAGAAAAAAGGAATATTATTCAGAGCTATAAGGCCAAAACAAATTCTATTGGTCAAATAAAATCTTTTGTTCTTATGTTCTACTCCGAGAAGTTTACTGAACACTGAGATATAACTGAACACTCCGTTGTAAGTAAACAGTGAAAAGTAAGCACAAGAAAGAGCACTTATTTTACCTTTTCTGCTATAAATAGAACAATGTATCAAACCTCCGGTAAGATTATGTACTAAGCAAGAACTAATTCCAAGTGTCAGTAGGAAAAGAGTTGTGAAATGACCTCTGAAAAAATGCTCTTTACAATTTTTTCGTGAAAAAGGTCGTTTCAATAGAAAATTTTTCATAGTAAAACATAAAATGAGAAAAAATATTGTGTCAATTATTAAAAAAGATATCTTCAAATAAGAGGATATTGGTAAATAGTATTCATAAATTGTTGTGTCACAAAGTTCATTCGCTTCGTCGAAAAAGTATGGTAGTTGGCAATCTTCATAGGTAGAGGAGTTTTCCATATTTTTTTAATAAGTTTGATTATTTGGTTTTGAGAATATTATCTTTGAATATTTATGAGCTTTTGTTGGTTTTCAAGGCAAGTGTTGCCATTTCTTGGTTACTCCTGACAATATATTGCATCGTTTTTTAATTTCAGATGAATCTGGCAGATGAGATTAATGGCACAGCGTAACATGGCACGGTTCTCAATCTGGATTTTACATTTTAAGAAACTGAATACCCGATTACTCTATTGTGACCATAATTATGTTAGTAGTATTGAATTATAAATTATATAGAGAACGAAATGTTTAGAGAATTCAATAGAATGTACTCTTGCAAAAATATGTTCGCAGTAATCTTACCCACTTCAAGTCAAATAGAATCAATTGTTGTATTCTCATTATGGGTTTTCAACATGGGTGTACTATATTTTAGGAAAGTTTTTAAACGAGACCAAACATTCAGGGTAAAACAGTATCATTTTTAGATGTGGCCTGCTGACAGCATAGGCTTATTTAACGGTGGTTGCTAGTCACGAAGCCTGTTTCTGATTAACTTTACGGAATAATATGAACGAGGATTTGGTTTCATGGGTGTCGGTGGACTTCGTATGTAGCTAGTAGTTGGAAGAGACACATATCTTTACAAGTCGAATAACCTTCTTTATCAGGATTATAGGATATTTCCTAGCTCCTTAACACCTAGTGACCTCTTTAAGCAAAATCAAGACCCCGACTACTTCCTATCAAAAAAGTGTAAGATCTCAAGTATGCAGATAATGAGATTTTTTCCTGTGCAACCGTTTCTTACACCGTTTACTCGTTTCTCTGTCATGTAAAATTTCTTCTTGCTCCTAAAGAAGCGCAATGCCGCGTAATTTCTCACCATCAAAACCTGATTCTGTTCCAGCTTTCTCAAATAATATGGCTTTAGATCTTTTTAATTCCAAAGACTGCTTCAAACTTTTAAGAAGATACCTCATATCACAGTTTACCATATAAGAATAATTAAGCAGTATCACATCTGCTAGAGCTGAAGATCCGGTAAGGATACTGCTCCAGTTATTCTTCATTTTCCTTGGAATTTTTATATCTTTTTATCATGTCTAATATTATAGCCACACCATATTAATTTGGGCTGCTGGTTACAAACAACAAGAACCTGTTCTTTTTCGAATCGTGGTTACGGGTTGTTCACAATCTAATAGTTATGTTGCTTCATAGAAATCTCTATCTTGACTGGATATTAACGTCAGGAAACCATAGAAATGTTATACAAAGAATTTTACATTCTTTCTGTTTCGCTTTCAATTTCCTCTTTTAATACTCTTCTTGAAAACTTCCTCTCAGTTGGTAATTCTTTGTAAGTTATTCTCAAATATTGAGAAATAAACATATTGGAATAACATAATTTAACGTTTTGTTGATAGAAACATCTTCATAGTCTTGTCAAGCTATATATATATATATATATATATATATAAAGATAATGCCAAGACTTTAGATGGGTCATTATTGCATGAGGAGTTTCGGGTTAGCCGATATTAATAAGTGACCAGCTTCTAATATCAAACATACGACTCGTGAACAAGGCACATGGGTATTTAATAAGAGTACAACAAGTTAGTTTCTATCATATAGGAACTTGTAACAGACAAAAAAGTGGCATATCAACGCACTTTGCCATATATATATATATATATATATATATATATATTGGTTTTCCTTTAAACTAAGAAATAAGGATGCCGTAGTAAATGTAAATATCCGTTTCAATACAAAGAACAAGAATAAGACTTTATCAAACAGTCTTCGAGATATGATAAGGTGTTATTACTTACAGAAATGTATTTTCAACCGACTTGGAAATCAAATTAAATTATACATTAATATTTATTAGGTAAAAATACCACTTTCCTCGTATTCAAATACACTATTTTCCTTAGCCGAAAAATCGCCTAAAAACAAACTATTACGCAGGATAGGTATAGTAACCAACGAGGGTTTTATCTGGGACTCTTACGGGTCACCCATCAATCCTGTCAAGTCCAGTATTTTCTTCCGCTATAAGCTTTGAAATTTGGATCCGATAATCTCTTAAGCATATCTATAAAGTACTTCTTTGCTTCTCACGACATTTTACTCAAGCAAAATATTGGATTCCTACATAGTTAGCTACAATTTAACATTATATTATCAGTTTGCAATAATTATGCGATACTTTAGAAGCAGATGTGTTTATTTTCCCCGAATGGTTACATTTCTTATAATACTTTAAAACCCTTCAATGAATATAAATGTTGGTTTCAATATTAAATTTTTATAAATATAGGTACTATCACTTGTCTATATTACTCAATGTAAGATTCTCAGTATTTCAATAGTAGCAATGGTGTGAAGAATAAGTATTTAGAACCTAAATTCATGTTACATAACAATACAATGTATTTATAATTGTGATAGAAATCAATAATACTTTCAATTAATCAAATGCTATATCAAGTTACTATGCCCATAGAAGTTTTTTGTTAGTTTGAGAAAACTTTAAGAGGATAAACTTTATTATGATCTTAATCTGTCTATTAAGTTTTACCCTATGGCTATATTTTGCAGGTTTGGCCCCTTTTTATCATTCCAGCAACATAACAGTTCAAATGTAAGATATTTAACGATATAAAATTTGGGGGTTCTCCTATTGCTTAGATGTTATAGAGATTATTATACACTGTAAATTCAAAAAGAATATAGTAAACATAAGGTATGTTTTAATACCTTTAACAGGGAACACGGTTTCGCATACAGTAAAAAACAGAATCATATAATTTCTATACACTCAGGTAGTAAGAAATTATTGCACATAATATACGCTTAGATTGGATCATCCGAGAATCATAAGGCCTTCCATACGAGGGACATGTAAAGCCAAATGAAAACCAACAATAACCCAAGATGAAGCAAGGGAATAAAGACTAACTCTCTGCAAGAAATATAAAAATCGTTTTGCAATAGCACAGTTTGTTCTGTGAGAATTATACCTGAAAAATTTTCTAATGAACTCAGAAATATACAGTGATATAAGATTATCTATATAGCTTAAGAGATAATTCTTAACTCAGTGAATATGCACAAAATAAAGTTGGTTCAATCAAATTATTAGATATCAAATTCTTATACGTGGTTAAAAACGACTATGGATAGAGGCCGGTATCGTGCTTTTTAGAGAAAGGAATTTTATTTTTAGGAATATTCTGCCCAATAAAATAACTTAAATCACAGATACCAAAACAGTGATAGTTAAAGTTTGGACCAGCTAGGAATCAACAAATTAATGAGTTTCAGTTATCATTTAATAGCATTTTTTATTAGAAAGAGGACAAAATAATCTTTAAAACAATAATTCGGATTCTTGCGCGACAACAAATATACGAAGTTTGTATTAATATCTCAACAATTCCTTGCAACTATTGCATATAACCTCAAGCAATATATTTATCTTGAAAAAAGCCTTGACTAGGCTAGAATTCAAATTTGGTTGTGCAATCAACAAAAACACATTATCTACTGAAATTAGACTACGAGTTAATTCAAGCAAACCAACTTTGTTCTGTTGCTTTACAGATATATATTTATGTTAATATTCTTATTAAAACAATGCAGTTTTCCACATAACTATGGATATATTCATAATAATAACGATTCTGTCAGTGATAAATGGAAGAAGTAAATCCAAACAAAAAATACCCGGAAGATAAAAAAAAATAATGGGGCTGAAATCAACTTAAATATATTTGAAACATAGCATGAAACCATGGCTCACCACCCAAGTAATGACTAAGGTATCCGCTCTTAGTCCGCTAAATTTTATCAAAATAGAAAATTTCCCTTTTCTACAATTGATAGTCGCTATTTAGAGTTATGATCAACAATATATGTTCGAAATAAACTTATCAATTATTAAATGTACTGTTGATATTAGAGAATTTGCTGAAAGAATTATAGTTCTCGAGTTCAGTAAACCTGAAAATTAAACCCAACCAAAATTTCCATTGTTTAACACAAAGGTTCACAAAATTAATGATAAAATATTATTCTGTGATCCTTGAAAAAAAATAAAAAGGGGGGGGGGTAAATGTTTTAAGTATTTACCTTTATAATTGACTCACATTTAGTCAATTAAAGATTATTACCAGGGTGATAAAGTGATTCATACTTGGTAATTCTAAATTCTTAAGTTTTATGGTGATATCACTAAATTCAAATGACCCTTAATTAATATATTTGTATTATATAATTTTTATATATCGAATATGAGTCGGGCTAGTCTTATCCACATGTACCTGTACTTTGTGATCAATTACGCTACATGGCACAGGTTTTACGAAATCGTCCTGGATATGTCAGTTACAGGTCCATAATAAAGAGATTAAGGTACCGGAAATATGTAATGTATGGATCTTGCGAAATCATACATAGTATCAAAACTATTTTAAGCTGCACCTGTTATCTTGAACAATATCTGAGATGGTTTTAAGATGTATATTTATGTAGGAAAATTGAAAATAACACGTACGAAAAACCATAGTTGAATTTATTGTTACATGATGAAATAAGTACCTATTTATTCGTGCAAGAAACCCAAATAATTTAATAATTTTAGTAATATCAATGTTTCTTCTAATAATTATACATAATAAAGTTATTCATTTAACTGATGTAATCTTAGTTGGCTACGGGGAGCAGATGAATAAGATATCCTTGTATATAGAGGATTATAGAAGTAACAATTAAACATGATTATATAGTTTATGTAAGATTCTTTTATAAATTTATTAGAATTTGAGTAGCTCTCGTAGTAATTTTGCGTACCAGAAAAGTTGTTTTATACATCCGCTATTGTATGCAGATGTGCATCTTGGTTACCCTTGTTAATATAATATTCAAATAGTAATAATATATTTTTAAGTTTATTGGATGTTCCATAAGTTTCTAAAAAAACTTTTGCTTCTGTCATTATATCTTATTGAAGTGCTTACTCTTTTCTTTTAACGCTCCATAATTCTACGGTCCCTATATTGTAAAATGATGGTTCATTTCCATCGGCAGAGCATAACAGGGTTGAATGCAATAAGAATTGATGTTGTTTCTTTCAATTAACATAAATGTTATCTTTAGATAAACGAAAAATATTTATTTCTTCGGTATCAATTTTACTTTGTTGTGAAAACTTTCTTGTGTGCAAATATATCAGTACTTCAAAATATGTAGAGTTGTTCAGGGCGTATGATTTTTAGTAATATGTTTTCAGTATCACATATTTTAGGATATTTATTCTGAATTAAAATTTGATATATTTTATAAAAACTTAATAGCAATTGATATATTGGTTCTAATTATAAGAGACTTCATCCACCGATTAGACTTCAAGTAACATAATAGTGTGTTTGCACAAATTTTCAGAACTATATCAACATGATTTTAACATATTTTAATTACTGTAGTATACTTTACAAGAACAGTAACAAAAATATCAGGGGATACAGTTAACGGCTAGCCTAAAATACCCAAGCAATCACTGTGAGCAAGGAGTTCGTTATCGGATTAGGGAAACTCGAAGTATGTATGCTGCTTTCTCATAATATCTATTAAAATCTCTCATACATCCTCTTTGCAAGCTCATATAAAATTTTTCGTCTACAACGGCTTAAGAACTGAGTTTATGTGCCTGTTTCTGCACAATTTTAATTCTTTTTTTATTCTTTTATCCTATTTATTACAGACAAACAAGTCTCAGTAGCTTTAACAATTTACGTACTTGAAGTTCCTCAAAAAAACCCAATGTCATCTTTATTACAATTACCTCTTGCTTGATATCTTACTTAGTAACTACAGTTATATAGTATCTTTTTGATATTTCATATGATTGTAAATTATTTTCAACATATTTTGCGACGCATATGTCAATAACTGTTGCAGTCGTAGATTCCGTGGCTCTCCCGATTGATTTTTGGTCTAGTTTCTCGTATAAATCATAATTACGAGTCTCTTTTTCTAAAAAATATCGTTCTAATAGCTTCTAATGGATTATGGTGTTTTTCTAGATGTTCAATTAATTCACAGAATCACTATTTTCTGTTTTACGGGCTAAAATCGTCTACCCTTTCCTTGTGGATATAAGAAACAAATTTATAACATTCGATCTTAGCATATCTCAATGTTAACACAGTTTACTAAATTTAACACCTCGTACGAAATAGATGAAATTAAATCAAATAGCCCTAGTATTGGTGACTATAACCTTCTATATTTTTTTAATTTTTAATCTAGTTTATCAATGCAAAATTTTCTTTAGCAAAAAAAAACAAAGTGTTCCAAACCATAAGAGCAAAATAATGGAATAGGTAAAATTTTCTTAGAGTTTAAGCACTCGTCGATAACTTCAGCTTTTAAAGAAAATCCTGCACCATTTCCATTAAAATAGGTGTTTTTGTTCTCGAGCGTATCCTTTTGATATTATTTTCAAAACCCTATGAGTTACATTTCAAATCCTTTCATAATAAAAACACTAAATATTAATATAAATTTTATATTTAAAAGGCTTAACTACCAGCAACTCACTGAAGAGTTATCTTTTTACCGCGTAATATAAGAAATTTCCATAGATATAAACCTTAAATAAGTTAAAATTTCAAGGACTAATATACTGTAGCATTTTTAGTACTTTCTTTAATATCGTGTAAAATTTATAGATGCTAAATACACATTAAAGTCATGTAAACGGCTATCAATGCTTGGGGTGATGATCTTTGTAAACTTTTCATGCATCATTGAAAGTTCAATATTTAAAATAAATGCTATAAAAATCCATCGGGATGTTTTTTTTTTATTTTATAGACAGTTATTCTTCACTTCAGATGATAATTCCTCGCTATAACATGTTTTCAGCTCAATTTTTCTATACAAGCAATTTTGATTCAACCATTTTTATACTATATCATTAGTAATCTGGTAACTAAGTCTTGGTGGTATCCCATTTTCACAGGAAAATAACCAGATTGTTTGCGAAAATGACTTCTTATTCTTATAGAAAATTAATTAGGATATTTTTTTTTAGTTTCAAATCTGATCATTGATGTTGAGTTAAAACTTTGTAAGAAACTAAAGATATCTATGTATATAGACATTCTGTCATCGTGCTATTCAAGAATGATTGCTGTCAAACTGAGATCTCAACTTTACGAGGATAAAAAGGACTCATTAATGAGTGCTGAGGTCGCTACTCTTATCTTACTGTAGGCAAGAAGTATAATGAAGAAAAGAATTCATAACAGAAACATAGTCATTGGATGTTGAACAAACGAGAAGAAAAAATGGCGCAAAAGGAGGAACTTTGAGCCAATATGATTTGAAACACGATTCAAAAGTAAAGCCATGGTATGACCCATGTCCTTAAGATTGAGGTTGAGATATTTTTCCTTTCTGGTTTTAGAACTAAAGCCAAGCTATATGAAAATTCTTTCATTGATGAACAATGACTCAACTCAAATAGATTTAATCTCAAATGGGTAAATACCTCTTTGGATGAATTTTGACCATCGTTTCTAACTATTTAGTAAAGATTTACTGATTATGAATAGGTATTTGGCCATTGAAGTCTTTTAGCAAACAGTTCCTATATTAGAATAGTGTAAATAAAGCAGGCACGGGGCATTTCTGATTGATGATGTTGCAGAAGCATTAGTAATTACTTTAGTACGTTGTAAAACAAAACATGGTAGAATCTGAAAACCACACAATCGTTTCCGTTCTCTTCTGATTTTTTTCGTAAATCTTGATGATAACATACAGAATCGTTAATCTTTTCTTTTGGATCTTAACTTCGGATAAAAACTTGATTCACAATTTAGAAGATTTGAAGGATGAATAAAGTATACCGAGCAAGCATTTATATTAAATCACAACAAGGCAACCATATAAGCTTCAACAGGGCAATAAAATAATTAGCACTCGCTTACAGCTGCTCATAACTCAGTTTAAAGAGAACGAATAGGATGTTTGGCTCCGGAGTTAAATAATCCGGATTCTCATAAGCTAAAATTTTAATTTCCCAAAATTAGACATCTCAAAATTGAAAAACCAAAAAACCCAAAAAAACGCCGCCTCGAATATGGGCTTATTCACAAAAAAGAAAGATGAATATTTTGGAGCAAAGATTGAGGAAATTGAGTCTATTCGCAGAAACGGCAGATGAATATTTTAAACCTTATTTTGAATTTCTGCTAATAGCACTTAAGTTTATTAAATTAATTTGGTTTCTACCAAAATTTTATCTTCTTAATTTCAGAATTAAAAAATTAAAATCTCAATACTGTAACTACGTTACATCTAACAAATATTTTTTCTTGAACTTTCACACATACTTGGAAAAGTCTGATCTCAAGATATGGAAACAGACTTAAGTCCGTCCTCATTTTAATCGAGGTCCGAGTGGGCAGTGAAGTCTGACTTATTGGTGCCATTTTCATATAAGTACGTCAACCCAAACTTTAATCCTAAAGTTTAATCAAAAAGAGAAGTTAACTTATTTCAATAGAATAGATACAGGACGACACTAGAGTATTAAGTTTTAACCTATTACTGTTTACTTAGTACCTTAGAACATGATCTATTCTAGACCTAGCCCTCTATATTTTCTCGGGGTATGCGAAATCAGCCTTTTGTACATTGCTGATTCAGGGGAAGTACAGTGATATAAAATTTTGGAAAACTGATCTGATCAATCAAATTATGAGGAGTATCTGACTCCTGAGTAAAAAAATTCTGGTCCTTAAGAAAATAAATATATCGTTGTGCTCTAAAAGGAAAGCTCAACTTTGAATTCTTCGTGTCAGAACTAACAATTATTCTGGACCAACCAGTGTTGCCCGATATAAATCAAAACACAAGGTAGAAGTCTCTTAAAAATGCCAAAACTGTATGTTTCTAAAAAGCTTACGGTTAAATCATTTATAAAGTGTTAACATCGTGACGTGTAAAAAGTCAGAAAACTAGCTGGAATTGTTTTTTTTATCAATGAGAGGCTAAGTATTGAAGGTCCATAACAAAAAAACCTGGAAGATCTTATATCGACATAAATTAGCATACAACCTGCAGATATTGATTTTTTTACCCGTGGAGCATTTGAAGCGAGCCTATTAGCATCTTTCTCGCCCTGATGAAATCCGTGTTCTTCCTAGATGTGTTCAAGCTTTGAGAGAAATTGCAAACAAAAACATACCATTTTTACAAAGCTACAGCTGGAAGTCTGGTCATCTTCTACAAGAAATAAACGAAAATAAATAGCCACTTATCTTTCTGTTTTGTAAATAATGTGTCATATTCTACATTCTGTCGATATAAAAATACGGATGTGTTGAGCCAAGAACTGAGAGATCTATTTGTCTATATTATATATGGAGGATTACTATATTTTCATTTCAACTCAATTCAGCGTACGGAGCAGAAGGATAAGATCTGATTACGAACTACTATCCTAACCTGCCGCAACTATAAGTCATGTAAGAACATCCATGCTTCACAACAGGTTGCCAATGAACAAGTGATTTAAAAAACATAAAAAAAATATGTACCATATGAACAGAAAATACTGTACAGATTGGGGAACAAGATTCCTTTTTCTTAACCATTACATATCATTCCCAAACCTAAATCTAATCCAGTTATCGTAAGCTTCCTTCAGGGCTGAAGTTATCATTTTCAAAAACCTAACCATAGATCCTCCCTCGCATCGTTCTACAAAGCCTGACCCTAAGCCCGTACCCTGTATTCTGCTCTTGTTTGCATCCTCTGGCACATACTGATTTCTAGGCTCAATTTTTTGTTTACTTTAAACTCTTTTTCGGATTAATGCAATAGGGGGCAGAAATGGATGTATAAATATGAGTCTTAGATTAATATTTACTCATACTTTGGTTTTATTTTTAGTTCTAAATCCATATCCTTTTATCTATTCCTTATCTTTTTCAGCATAGTGTATATGGCCATCTTTTTTTTCTTGTGATCTTTTTCTAGTGGTTTTACGTAGTATTTTAACTTTGATTTAGATCTTGGGAAATGTAAAGTACCTGATCTTAGAAGTACGTGTGGCTCAAAGCATATCACTCTTGGTAAAGACTATAGCTTTATGGAACTTTTGATGCATGTAACTAATGACAAATGTATCGAAGTTTTCTGAAATTATGTCATCAGTCCTTCCGTAAGAATGATATTTTCTATGTATTCCACGAAAGTCACTGTTTAATCTAACTATAATAATATTGTAACTCCTTCTTACGCATCAGAGATATTTTGAGATAATTTAATATTTTTGCAGTAGAGCTGCAGTCTGACTACTGAGGGAAGATGTGTACAATGTTGGTGCAATATAAACTACTGGTATTTTTATCGGATTTGTTCAAACTACATTACCCATTAGACTGAATATATAGGTTCCTGTGTATGAACTATGTTACGAATATGTTACTATAATAATATTTCTTTCAAGTAAAGTCATTTCCATTTATTATACTTATAACGTATATCGGAAGGAAAATCTCAGCAAGTTTCATCAAAGTACAAAGAATAGAATTTAAGCATGAACAAGAGCTTTCGGGTATAAATTTAAGAAAATAAATAGAATATTTAGAAACTGTGTAGGAAAAATTTAGTGATTGTATGAGTAGCTAGCAATAATCTGTGCCTGAAGTTATAGAAGAGCGATATAGTGGTCTTCTCCTCGTATAGCGTGGGAAAACAAATAGTGAAAGTAACTGAACTAGAGTTACCAAATGAACTACTATAACTGTTGATCCAACAAGTTTGTATTATCTGTAAATGAAATTGGATGTGTAAAGACAGCGAAGAGACTTTAAATCATGCTTATAATGCATAAAATATGAAAATAATACTTTATGGAACTAGTTCTAAACTCCAAAATTAAACATTTATAGGAGATTACTTGAAGTCTTTTTTCAAAAAAAACTAGCTCATTTTTTGAGTTGAACTTTAATTCTTTTAAAAACAAGATAAAGATTTTTCTTTTCTGCTACTGCAGGGCTTCCAGTTTTAGTCAATATCTTGCAGTGTGCATTTAATGTAGATATGTGGCTAACAATTTTTGTTTACTAACTACGGAAGCTTTCATTATTGTTGTTGTGTTACCAATATACTATAAATTATCTCTTTATTGTTTGAACATTAAAGAAAAGAATACCTTTAGATAAATTCTAAGAGATTAAAATTTGTAATCTGAAAGCAAGATCAATATATTTTGCAAAAAAGCAAATACTAAAAGATTCTTGTTCTGCACAAGAAATATGTTTAGCCTATTCTCCCAGTTTTCCTAATCAGCGAGATAGTCGATACTATATTATATCCAAAAATTCTCCCTCTTTCTACAAAACTCTTTTTTCTATCTGAAAAACTAACAAAACAAGCTAAATTTATATTCAACAAACTCTTAAGTACTTCTGTATCTTAATTTATAATTTTTCTCGTTTAAAATACTATTCCTCAGCGAAAATAAAAAAATTATATCACTTAAACCTGAGTAGACAAAGAAGTTGCAGGAGAATCAACAGAAAAGCACTGATCAGAACCTGGTAAAATATAAGCACTATAATGAAATAATAAAGGAGCAACACTTAAAGGAATGCTTCCAACAAATATAAAAGTAATGAAGAATAGAAGTGCATCATTTTGAAATATATCAACAACAAAAGGTAAAATTATAAGAGTAGAAACAATAAAATGAAATGTTGCTGCAACTCTAGAAATTTTAAGTTTTGTAAGAAAAGTATGAAGTTTATTTCTATGGCTTTTTGGTCGATTATGTTTTATAGAACTTTTTTTAAGAAACTGGATATTTCGAATAAGTTTATTGATAACAAAAATACATAAGAATGCAAGAATTACGGCATTGATTGCAGATTGAGCAAGAACAATGACAATAAACTGTTTTGTGCTAACATAACTTTCTAGCACAATATAATGTATCAAAATGAAAAAAGGAATGTTATTTAAAGCCACAAGGTTAAAACAGCAGTTTTTAACTAAGCGAAGACTTTTTTCATTCTGCTCTAAACCAAGAAGGTTAATTAAAACAGGAAGAAAACTAAAGGTTCCAATGTAATTAAAAAGTGCTAAATAAACAGAAGAAAGTGCATTTATTTTTCCTTTTCTGGTTTCAATAGAATACTTTATTAAACTTCCAGAAAGAATATGTACAACACAAGAAAAAGTCCCAGCTATTAGAAGAAAAAGAGTTATGAATTTATATCTGAAGAAACGATCTTTCCAATTATTCAAACTCAGTGCTTTCTTAGACAAGAGCCTTTTTAGAGTATAACATAAGCCAAGAAATACTAATACTCCAAATATTGCAAAACTAATAGACAAATAATAGGATACCGGTAAATAGTATTCATAAACTGTTGTTTCACATAGACCTTCAGTTTCATCATATAGAAAAGGTAACTGACAATCTTCGGACACGGATGAATTTTTCATGTTTATCTGGTTAGTTGGAATTCCTTGTGTTTAAGAGAAGATAAATCAGTTATAATGCAGTTTTTTCCTTCTTTTTCGATGCGTAAATGAAATCTATGTTTTGTTCCTGTCAGTATCTTTCATCGGTTTTCTAGTTTGTGACCACTTCCGATTTTATATAATTAACTTCCGGGATTCTACGGGATATTTAAAGTTGAGAAATATCTCGATAATATCCCGTTTAATTGAATCATAGAAGAAACCGATTAAAAAAAGATATCATTGTTCTGCATATTATAATTTTAGTAAGATATAAATTATAATCTCCATATCATTGCCTACTTATATAGAACATATTTCAGTAAGAGAATATTAAAAACAAATGAAAGGATTTTACATATAATTTAAATTAATTAAGAAATAACAATACATTCGTGGCAAGTGAACAAAGGTTGTGACCTGTAGAAAAGTAACTGATTTTTTCAACTAGCAGAAAAAGACGTTTTTAGAAAAAAATTCTCAAAGCACTGAGCAGATCATCCGAATCACGCAACGAGATCTAATACATCAAACTTCTTAGGTAGAGTTAGGTTTTAATTGATTTGTATAGAGTGCCATATCCATGTCACTGTGAAAAGCAAGGGTTCTTCCAAGAATAAACAAATCAGTTCTGGAGGTTGCATCCCTCTACAAGATAACTGAAGACCACAACAATCTAACTAAGATATTAAATAATTGAAAGAATTTGCGAGTATACTTGTAATATGACATGAGCACTGCTTACAGCGGCAAATTAAACTGCAATAATGCTTTGCTACGTTCTCGCAATGGGGAGAACCCCTTAGTATAAGTTCTTTATTGCAGACTTTCTATATTATATTAGCTGATTCTAGCAGTTGCCGGTCGTTTTCTCTTCAATACTGAAAAAACCTGATGCCTAAATTGAAGATGAACCATAGGGAATTAAGTGCACTAATTCCTGTTGCGTCATGCAGTAGAAAAGAGCATGCACGGTGGTTCGTGTAGTAAAACTTCAAAGAAATTATGCTCATAGCATCTTTCCTCTCTCAGTAATGTTTTTCTAGCTCTTTCAGCACTGATCGGCCTCCTACTTTAGTAACAGGTTACTAAATCTTTTGATTTGATATGGAGGGCCCAAATTGAGTCTCTGGTAATATAAGAATACTACAAAAGAAAATTTGTCAGAGAAAGGTTTGACTCCAAAGTCAAACTTGTAAATTTGAACTTAGATAGTATACTAGGGTGGTGACGTAATAAGTATCTTTTTCAGAGGGAGCAGCTAGTTCGTATGAACTTATTGTCCTATTTTTGTTTTAATCGTAGCCAAGTTGTGTAATATTATATTCATCCAGAGGACATTGGACTTCTATCTTAACATAATTATATAACTCTCTTTAGAGGTGTGATTTGAATTATTAATAATGTCACCATTATTTTCTTACCGTTCTTCCTCTTGATTGTTTCGGATAATTTGCCAACCAGTTTGATTGGATATGTACAATGAATTCGCTATCATTACGAGATTTTGCAACATAGGAAAACATGTTACATTCATGTATAGTATGAAAACAAACAAAAAATGGCCATGTCGCACAGCAAAAACCAGAGAGTATAAAAGTGTTCCTCCATATGGTCCGTATTTTTTTAGTTATTCATACGATGTAAGAACTTGATAACAACTCTCTGTGATTTTGGCCTACGATCGTATGATTCAAGCTTGTATAGATAATCAACTGATTATCAGAACAAGGTTAAGATCAAGATCTAAATTTTTTCATTGATATACAGAATTAAAAAAATGATCAAGTATTTATTGATAAGTTTAATCAACTCCGGTGCCTAGTTCAGTTGAAAGCAAGATTATCTCTGCGAGGGAGGTAAGAGCACCATCCTATGGAAAGGCTCCTGAGACAGTATATTATGGGGAAAGAAACTACTTTAAGAGGAAACTGTAGAATTGCCAATATTATACAGTTTTTATCCCATAGCCCGAGTATAGATATGAGTAAGGACTAGGAAAACAAAACTTCGGGACCATTATCAAGCAGTAATTTTAATATATTCGAAGGATGTTCATCACAAATAAGTTTATAATCTTTTGGTTAATTTGTTACAGAGCTAGAGTTAGGACTAGGCGTATTTAACGAGAGAGTCTTAACGAGAACTTCTCGAGAAACTCTCGCGAGATAACGAGAGCTTAACGAGAGAAATATTTTTGGGTAAATGGAATTTCGTCTCCTACGCCAACACTTCATAAAAATTTTTGGTACCAAACAAAAAACAGAAATACGACAAAGTGACAAAACGTGTGAAAACTAAACGCTAAAGAATGTAATTATTCACTTGCCTTGTTCATTTTTTAGGGTTCGTTGAGGTTAAAGTTTAAAGAATACTTTGCTTGCTCAAGTGAATTTTACAACACTTGTACTTTTACTTTTTTTTTATGTTGTTGAAGTTAGAGTGAAAAGAAGAAAAAACCTGAAGGATAAGAACCTTGAAAATAGACTAATAAACTAAACAATTACTACTTAAGTTAACCTGTTAATTCTTTAACAAAACTCTCCAGTTTCTCAAGTCGCACCTCAGTATGAACGTATCATCTTGAAGTGACACCTTCCCATTATACTCGACCTTTGCAACAAAAAATTCTCTTTCGCTACTGATAGAGCTAGACTGTACTACCAAGATTTTCTTTCTCAACTTGAAAGTGATAATTTTGATTTCATCAGGCACAATTTAAAGCTTTCCTTTTACATCTTTTACTGGTATATTGTAAGAACCGTTTGGTTGGTTCAGCTTTTCCTAAACGTGGTACTTAATTAATAACACTTGATTGATCTTTATCTTCCTGCTCAAACATCTTGAAAACAGTTTCTACAATCTTGAACACATGAGGTGGTTGTCTAGATGATTCTCCCCACGTTCAAATACGTTTCTTCCTTTTCAGCGGTAAATAAAACTATATCTTTGTATGGATTTATGCTCACTTAAATACTTCCAATGCTTGTGTGAATCTGCATCTTTCCAGGTGCACGAGATCATTGTTGACGTAGGTTTTACAACAGTGAAGCATCAATCATCATTTTGAGTCTATGCATATCTTCAATATTTTCATCACTTTGGGTATTCACTGGCTCAATCTTCGCTTAGTTATCTGCCAATACGGAGATCTCTTGCATATTTCTTGACTTCTGTTGGTTTTAATGAATTTACGGTAATGTAATATCGAGTTTATTTGAGCATAGGAGAAAAATGAAAATATCAAAAAGTAGGAAAGTTTTCAAATAAGTTAGGCTCGGATTTATAATATATAAATACCACCGCTGATAAATAAATTTTTTCTTATTTAAAATGATGCTAATAGGGTTTTCCAAAACTAAGACGGAATTGTTCAACTTATTAAAATAAAAACATCACTTTTTTGCCATAAATACGTCAGAAAACGAGCACAATACGAGTTTTTTCAAGAATTAAAAACGTATATCTTTGAAAATATATTACGGTCTTCCTTATGCCAATCTATATGTGTTTTTGAGTGTTTTATCATATGTAAAAGTTAAAAAAACATGTATTCTTATATAAGAATTTGCACTAATATGATAGAGATCTGTATAATTAAAACCAATAAGAACTTCAAACTTTAAATTTTTCTTCTTTAAGTTACTGAAAATTCATTCTAGATAGAGTTAGAGTCAAAGTTCTTAATATTTGTCACATCAGAAATTCAGTTTTGGCTATTTTAAAGTTCAGTTTGGAGTAAAGTTAAATTAACCGAAATAACTATTGCTGAGATTAATAGGGAATTTCTAGAAGTTCCCTCGAGAAAAACTCGGAGGTACCCTAAACAATCAATACCTATGGGTGACTACCATTTCTAGGGATGCTTTGTTACTTGGTATCACCCATGCAGGAATATTTGACATTTAAGAGTATCCTTTTTCAGAGTTTCTGAGATCTTGGAAATAGGATACATTGTTAGGAAGTCTATACAGAATACTTTTATTATTAATCAAAGTTGTTTTTAGACCTAAATTCCCCTGTTCTTTGGACTGGTGAGGTTTTGTTGGGCCCTGGACGAGTATTTCTCGAGGTATTACACGGATTGCAGTTTAGAAAAACAGCATTTTACCCCATTTTCGACTTTTCTTAAAAAACATTAAAAATATCCTAAAACACAGAATTAAGGGTTACAGGTTATGTTCTTTAGTTGCTTGGGGCTACCTAGTACAAAAATTTAGCGGATTATAGCAAAACTGAGTGATTTCGTATTTTCAGATGTGAAAATTTTCAACATTTGGATTTTCTGAATGAAGCTTAGCTCAGTTACAGTTAACTAGTGGAGAAAAATCCTGAGAAATGGTTTCAAAAGCTAGGTATGGTGAATACTTAGGGTCTGATAAGAATCAGATCATCTATAGAGTTATTGTTCATTATGGTACGTTTGAATGTATGTTTTTTAGAGATCTGTAAACTTAGTGTAAAGGACCCTTAAAATTAGCTTTTTTAAGTTTTAAAGTACTCATTCTTATCAAATAACTTGACAAAATATATGGTTGAAAAGGTTTTTCTAATGTGAAACACATTGTGGGGATAATATTGTATTTGAGGAAGATTTGGTGACAAGAACTAACAAATAATATATGCTTTATTTTCAGTAATCGTGGTTTTTTTATACTTTATATTATTTTGATTGTTTGGATTTTCAATTAAGTTTAATGTTAAACTAGCAATATATCTCGGTGTTTATTAGAGGAGTTGAAAAGATGTTGCAGATTATATGACCATTCTACTGCATTCTTAAAAAAAACCGTTGGTAAATTTTCACCACCCCGTAATAATTAAAACAAAAAAAAATATTCTTCAACGAAGATTGTAACTTTTGTATGAGAACTGGAATTTACAGTCTAAAGAGACATTGTTTTTCTTCGCTGCTTTCTGGTCAATGTAAAATGTAATTGCCAAACTTTGGCGGAATTTCGTATTCTACATATAATTGCCTATTACATACACCACGTATCATCTTCTTTGACTAGGAAAAAATTTATAGTCAATTTTTGGAGCTTTTTTATACTTCATAACAAGAAGTATTCGTCGGGAAATAAGCTTTATCACTTTTAGGTATTTCTTTAAAAATAAAGGTTGACATAAGGAGAACAGAAACAAAAAATATGTTAAGCTTCTCAAATTTTAAAAGATTTGAAAGGAGGGGTCACATGTAGATTATCGGGTATATACCATAATTTATAATATTATCGTGCCATATAATAGAGTGGGATCTACAAAAATATGACTTGCAACTAGCTCTTACTTCTCATATGTATAAGACCCAAAAAAAAAACCTTGTACTAGAAAAAGCTAAAATCTTCTAGGAAAACTTATGTGATAAGTAAAGGAATTTAATTTGGACTAACAATGCGATTATTCACTAAAAATATTTACATTTAATGATACAAATACTGGAATACAAAATTTTCTTTGTTGCTTTGTGTTCTAAAATAAATGCCATAAAAGTTTCACTTAATAAGAAGACGTATTGTTTCTTATCAGCTCTAAGGATATGTGAAATTTTTGAATGACATATCCTTAATAATTTGGAATGAAGATTAAGTCAAACTAGAAGTCCGTTAACCCGTAGAATGTGATCTTTTTGCTGTTAAGACTATGTTGATAAGCCGCCTCAGAGAGACATACTATCACGTACCGTGAACATGGGGTGCATAGATCTCTTACTAACCCAATTTGGTGCAAGCAGGTGTAAAATTATTTAAAATCCCTCAAATAAAAAATCTGAAGCTTTGATGGAACGAGAGACAATGTTAGATGATGATCTGGGAAAACGAATAACTTTCCCGCAAAATGATTCTCCAATGATTTCACTGCCAAAGTATTTAGATGTGTTAAAAAAATCGCGACTAATCGAAATTTGAACTCAAGTAAGAAACTGTAACTCATAAATAATATGTCTGTACAGAGATATTGAATATTTTGATTCTGACATGCTACAACATCTATTGATTATCCCTCGAATTCAAAAACATCCGAAATTGTCATACTACTTTAAAGTTCTTCAACTTTCCGTTTTCAGCAAAGCTCAATATTTGAGAATTAAAAGATAGTTCAGAACTATCATCTATGAATAGAGTATTTATTTTATTATGAGTAATAAATAAGATTCAACTTTATTAGGCTTTCATGGAATAATGTTTCTTTTTTGACTATCCCGTATAGTCAAATAGATTTTCACGTAAATTTATCGGCTATTTCTGTACGCTTTTTTGGCATATAACATGCTAGAAATAAGGCTGTATAGTTCTGTAAAAACTAGAGAAAATATTCCAAGACTCATAAACTACGATGAAAATTTTATTAGAATAGATAACGAGTTTTCTTAACACAAGTAGATTTGTTAACCCCTATATGACACGTTTAAACTGTGTTGGTTAGACGATAGAGATGATACTTTATTTTAATAGATAACAATGTTCAAGGTCCCCGGAATTTTGTAAAAACAATGAAAATAACATCAAGCTCCAAGGGAAATTTAGTTGTTGGAAACTTTTCAAACAGCACAATACTTTTCAAAATAGGTAGCAAAGGGCCCGATAATTCTATCTCGCTACAAGACATGAATTAAGCAGTTATAATACGATGGATAGGCTACCAAAACTTAAAAAGACGGAACTTATCGAAACCATTCATATGAAATGTTTAGTTTTAAAAAATTATTTTTCTGAAAGTTTAAAACAAAATTCTTAAGTTTGATAGCAAAACAGCGATAGACACAAAGTTGTATATTTCTAGAATGTATTGAAAATTTTAATCTCATACCAGTAAAATTAATTTAGCTAGAAATATAGGTTCTACTAATAGGAAAAAGGTTTGAAAAGAGGCCCTTCTATTTTTTTTTGGCACATTTATTACAAAGTGAGGCATATATAAAGTTTCATCAAATGAAACCTGGGTATTAATCGCGATATTCATAAGTCGAAAAACTCTAAGAACGTACCAAAAACATGAAGCAGGGCTTAGAGCGTTGTATTTGATATTGACAAGTAATACAGGAAAGAGAACTATTCTTTTTAATTGAACGCTATATATTATGATTACATAACAATTGCTACCAGCGGTTAAAAACAAAAAAATCTAAAATATAAGAGAAATGAGTTCTTAATATAGTCTAAATAAACAGATAGAGTTGGGTAATAATTAAAAATAGTTAATTGTATAAATTATTCCCAGATAATACCATCCAATAAGATAAATTTGACTGAAAATCAGGTACCTAGATTAAGTCGCAGTAACTATAATTTGTGAGCATTAAGAACTAAAATAAAATACACGAAAATACTTATTATTTCAAGCTAAGAAGTGGACTTAAGCAATAGAAACTCTTACAAATGAGTTTTCAAAGTAATTTTATAAACCGGAAAAAACAATAAGATACCCATTATAAACATCTGATGTTGATATTATTTCAACTTAGGCGAAAGTTACTCACATGAACCTATAATTGACCTCTATAAAAGACGACATCGTTTTGCTCACCGAGAAGTAAACAACAGAATCTATTTGATTCTAAAGAATACTTAGTCCCATTGATTAAATAATTTTTAACGGGAAAGGGGTGGTTAGTGACATAAAGTTAACAGATGCTTGATACCATATTTGATATGTATTTATATATATATTATATGAAAATAGTTGCATCTTAGTTGAACTCAATTCTCTTACTGCAATTCTATAGACAAAAATGGTCTTTGCGGCAAAAACTCTCCATTTGCTTTCTAAGTTCTTCGGCATGTTAACGAAAATAAATTAGTACCAAAGTTAACTAACAGCAATTAACTATCACAGTAATTTTTGTTCTCTTATTATTATATTTTCGTTTGGAGCTTCTCTTCATGTCTGTTATTTGAGGATCCATTGATTATATCTTTTCTAATATAGACATATTGTTATTACTATTAAGGTTTATTTATTGAAAATAAATATATGGAAAGTTTCTAGTATTGTGAAAACATTGTTTCAGCGATCTAACTAGACGAAGATTAATTTATATTAACGGTCGTATAAGCACCAGGGTAACACAGAGAGGTTATACTTTATTTGCGTTTAAAATACAGGTACGGAAGATTTTTGAAACTATATCTTCCCTACTCTGAGTGCTTTTATAACATATGTTTAGTACATTTCCATTTGTTATTAAGTTGATATCAGTTATGTTACTCGTAAATATGTAATTTCAAACAGAAAGAATAACGGTGCCTGTAGCGGTAACTAAGTACTATATATAGCACATTAGACTAATAATAAAATATTGTGCTCAAAAATCAAAATTGAGATAAATTATAGTCTTTTCAGATTTCGCTACTAATACAATGAGGTTCCATAAAACAAAGCAAAAATTAAAATAAAGACTAGCCGATACTTTGACATGAATGTAGTTTATGGATAATGCCCGAACGCCAGTAATTGAAAGTTATTGTTTGAAAATACAAAATCAAACTCAATTTGCATAGTTTCCAATGAATATTCTATGTATTAAAAATTTTCGCGCAAGTAGAACATATCTTAACTCTTCATAGGTTGAAATAAATATTCTAGTTTTTTAGATGACGAGACTTGAGCTTTTCGTGGTATATAAGTAGGTTTACGAGCTTTTTGTTGCCATAGAAGATTGAAAAATGTTAAACCTCACTTTATGTTAAAAAAATTATCACTCTAACGCATACTGAAGTAGATTAAGAGTGAAAGTATCTTCCGTCTGTGGTCATAAGAAAAGTGTATACAAAACATTCTGAAGCTGAGCACACAATGAATCATTTGTCAATATTGCAACTAAATATATGCTAGTTATGTAATTGGGGTAGCTGTATGCTACAGATTTCACAGTCCAAGACTCGGCACAGCTGTTATAGAATCATATGTATTTGCACTTCACTCTGTAATTTTGAGGTAAAAGCTTTCAGCATATTATCCTGGTTGACAGTAACTTTGATCGGTACTCAAATATCTTACCATCCATGAAACAAAAAAAATTAAGTTCAGTCGATAAAAATATATTGATTCATCTCTGTACTTGCGCAAAATAATAAGATATATATATATATATATTTGCTTGCAAATATTAATAGAATTACTGTCGCAGATGCCTCTCTGAAAAAGAAACAGTAATGATATTTGTAAAATAGTTCTTGTCTCAACTATATCAATCTAATTTCGGAAACAAAATGAGTATTTGGAATAATTTTTTATAAAGAATAACCAGTATATTAAGTTTTTTATTCTCTTAGATAGAGCTTAAAGATTAAAAGTATGGATATAATATTACATATACATATTTTCCCCCTTGATTATAAAGAAGGTAAAAGTCTGCTACTAAAACAAGGGCGCAAAAGTTTGACGAGCTCGAGCAGCTTATAGTAGTTACTTTCAATATCGAGGCATTCAGATTATTTTTACACTGAAACATTGCACCTTATTCACCATACCAAAATTTCATCAAACTTAATCTAGCGCTATGGAACTTTGAACTAGATAGACTGAGGGTATCTGAAACGTATTCAATACATCTTCCTAAGATAAGTTAAGCTCTTCAAGAACTACACAAAACAGATTAAGGAACAGAAGAATCCAAGAAATTAGCATCATAAGAATTTTAAGGAACGATACATAAAATATGAAGCGACCTGGTGTGTAAAAGCTCCGAGTTACTGCGTTATAGTGCAAAGATTATAAACTGAGCAAACTAAGTAGTAAACCCACTTCCTACATACGTTTTCAGTAGATTTACTCAAACAAGGATATTTCGATTGAAAATCCATTGCATACTCCATTTTACTTTCTTCGCAATTTCTACCCAAATATTTGTTTAAATAGAACCGTCATTTTAACAAACGGTGGTATTACTTGGAGAGCGTGAATCACGACTACTTGAGATCAAACATCACCAACACAAAAGTAATAATAACCACATTCAAGGTACTTCGGTGAAATGTAATATATTTGATTAAGTATGGATTTTTTCAGTTTTCTAGAGGGCAGTATATGCCAAAACCACCAGAAGCCCGTAAAAAACTCACATCAGCAGGAATAGATTGAAGTAGGGTATCCTTTGAGGGATCGGCATCAAAACTCAAATGATATCATTAAATAATTAGGTATTAATGTTCTTTTTTTCTGTTACAAGAGTAATTTTTAGTGTTTTTAATAAATAATAATAGCTTAAGAGACATTTGGGCCACATTGTCAAATAATATGATTGCCCAGATACTTCTAAGTTAATCTTGTGCCCTCTAAATACCATGTCAAATGGACTGCAGGACCCAATAATTTTCCGGGAATAACTGGGATATGAACAGTATTTTAATGGAATGGGTGTGGGCTTGGATGTTTCATTTGGTACAAAATTCTGAGATCGACAATGGAGTTAGTCATTGACAATAGGCTCTTGTTGCACTATTAGAAAATGACTAACAATGTATTAAGTGGCACAAGGGGGGGGGGTATAGATAAGATCCAACATTACAATGATTTTGCGTTCTATATACTTGAGGAGAGTAACAGTATGACTGTGTAATGCAAGAATGCGGTGCTACAACTCAAGAAATGTAAAAAACTGAAGGAATAAACAAAAAAATGGGCTATATATCCAAAGCCTCAAAGAATATTTATAATAAAACAAGATCACTCTTAAATTTGCTGAGAAAACTCTTCATATCATTCAAATTAACTCAAAACCCTCTTAATTCGTTTTATATATCATGATAATATCAAAGGGTTCCCCATTGACAGAAGCGTTAAGTAAAATCAAATGTTGCATTACCATGTATTCATAATGAAAAAATGCAAGCCTTTGATGAGTCTGTTCTAGTGAACGAACGCTCCATAAATTCATCATTTCAAACTGAATCAAATCAAAGCCATGCAGATTCGAAATATTTTGAAGGGAATATTTTTATAAGACACCAATCATTAGATTTTATTAACCAACAAGACTACTGTGACACTGCTCTTGTAACAGGATTTGGAGTAAACCAAAAGTACCTAAAAAAAGCATTTATAAACACAAAAGAAGTTCTTGTTCTTGCCGATTTTGACCAAAATAGGGAACTTCCTGGCATAAAAAAGTCATCTGAAAAGCTCGTTTTCATTAACTGCAAAGGACTTTCTGCAGACTCTATTCAACACGCAAAACTAATAATTCTATTCTACAAAAATTATTGTCGAATAATAATCTCTACACAAAATCCAAGCTTTGCAAAGTTTGATAATGCACATTTTATACTTGATCTTAAAAAAAGGGAAGCCAAAGAAAAAATATTCTTCATTAATAACTTATCATCTTTCTTAACTAAGTTAATTCCAAAATCTTCTTTTTGTTTTCAATCAAATAAAAGACTAAAAAATTTTATAAAGGTATTAGAAAATGACTATTCTGGATATTCTATTATTGATAAAAAATATAAACTTATTCAATCTATTCCTGGTGTCCATAAAGAAAATACAAGCTATGGATTATATTCCTTAAAGAATATTTTTTCAGAGAAATTAAAATCCATTAAGACTTATTCAAGCAGCTTAGGAAATGGAAATATTTTTTCAGAGTTTTCCAAACACTTAAAAATAAGTGAAAATAAAATAGTTTGTTATTTTCCAACACTTAAACAGATTGTTTTTAACGAAAATATTCGAAGAGGTGTTCTTACACACTTTCCTGCTGAAAAAGTTACAAATTTTAAAGAAATTCATTGGGTTAAAAAGTATGGATGTTTTCCTCATTTTAAAATAATTATCTTCCAAGATGAGAAAAATAACTTTTTTACATATTTAGGTTCGCATAATTTTACAACTAATGCCTGGGGAATTTCTCACCAAAAAGGTGTTTTAGATATTTTAACCTATGAATTAGGAGTTTTATGTTTAAATACAAATGTAGAGGAAGAAATTTTTATTATAAAGGAAACTAGAAATTGGAACCAATCTTTTATTGGTAAATTGTTTACTCGGGAGGAGTATGAAAAGTTATCAACAATACCTTATTCTTTTCATAGGATGAAAGAAAGTAGTATTTCTGCACTAGCTCAATATGATCTGGATAAGATATATTTATTTATTTTTGATACAAAAGAAAATTATGTTATTATAAATGAAATAAAACAATATGTAGATAAAGTTGAGAATAAATTTTTGAAGGATTTGAAACTTGAATTCAAAATTTTACTTTCTGAGGTTTCGAGAAAATATGTTTTGGAAAAGAGGATTAACTCAACTCCATTTATTCTTGTTTGTTCCAGACAAAAAATTGTTTTTGGATTAAGTAAAAACCAATTAAGCTGCTGCAAAGATAAAAATCTATGTTCAGAATGCAATAAACAGATTCAAAAATTACAAAGCATCCTTACTGAAAAGCAAAGGAATGAAAATAGACATGAAATTTTTTACTCTAATATATCTGAAAAATATGACACAATTTTATTTCTCAATTTTTACACTTTTAATTTTCAAGCTGAGAAATATTTTGAATGCGAAGTGTTCAAAAATAGATTCTTGGAATATTGGAAAAAAGCTGAAAAGAGACCAAAAATATTTATTATTCAATCTATTTATTATATTGGTCTTGTAGAATATATTCTTAATTTACCGGAAAATAAAGTTAAATCTTTCCTGGAAAAGTATGGTCTGAATTATTCTGCTCTTGGAATACGAAATCTACCTGATCTAGAAAAAGTTATTTCTAAAGAAAAGTTTTTAGAAAAAGCTAAATTAATAGAAAAGAAAACTGAAGTTACCTTACTTTTTTCTTTTTGCTTTCATCATCCACAAGTTGATTTTAGTAATTGCTCTGAACTTACAAATGGTTGTTTATGGTATGAAAGAGATTTTTCTTTTCTTCATTCTTTCAAGGATTGTGATTTTCATTCTTGTCTAGTTGTTGCAGATTCTATTAGTGTGAATAATTTCTTATTTCAAAGACTGAAACATTCTAATCAAGATTTTAGTACTCTTTTTGATTTTATGACTCTGAATGATTTTTTTGGCTCATGGAAAAATAAGAATACTGAGCCCCTTGTTGAAATATATACGGATAATGACTCTGAAAAGTCGGAAGTATTTTGATATTTTTTTTAAATGGCTTTAAACTGCATAAAAATAAAATATAGTGCTTCTTTTGGAAATATATGGTAATCTGATAAATGGAACAAATCGATGTTATGGTTGCACTAATACATTCTAAGTTGTATAATCTATATTAAAAATATAAATTTCTTAATTGGCTTAGAATAAAACATATTTCATTTTGTATGATTTTGTTTTTAGTTTGGATTATGTTACTAGCATTTATATTCTTGAAAACTAATTCCTCCCGAATGATGTACACTGATACCTTATTTTCGAAGCTCATAAGAGGTTCATGATTTCTCAAGAATAGGTGGCAGAAAAATCTCTTTATTTTATGTTTTTCTATTTGGCTTATATATTTCTGTTTGCAAGGCAGTTGCCTTTTTAATCTTACTATAACTCATTTTATTATAATTACATTAGAAAGAGAAAGCTGAAGAAAAGGACAGATCTAGAGACTAAATGGACAGTCTTTTACCTTTGGCGGAGATTCATTAAAGGTATATACTAACAGCAAAAAAAAGATATAACCACTCTGTCAAAGCTCTACGAAAATAAACAGTATCTATTCTAAACTGATGGAAGTTCATTCAACTTCTCCTTGTTTTCATCTACAACGACATCTGCAACTGGTGTATCTTCTTTTTTCATCTTCACTTCAACTTCTCCTTTCTCAGCTTCTTTTTTTCCACCTTTTAATTTACTAATTAACCCAGCTGCAGGAATAATTCCAAAGTAGCTCAATACACATAATGAAACAGCAACTCCTGCAGCTGGAAGGATAGCCGCAAGTGTCATGCTAATACCAGCACCTTCACCTTCTACATCGTTGTTGTCGTCGTCCTCGTATTCCTCAGGTTGCTCTACAATCGGTATGAATACAGGATTTCTAAAACACGTAGGTTGCAGTGGGTTTTCAAAGGATATCCAACTTGTAGATGGATCAAAACCTTGATCAGCCAAAGCAGACATAGCCATAGGAAGAGCAAGTTCCATCATTGAAGGAATTGTTGTACCATACAGAATAGAGATTCCATTTATGATGTCGAGAAAAATTCCTTCGAAATCACCACCTTCAGAAAGGGTCTCAAAACTAAAGTTAGACTGGAGTGTTTGAGCTGGAAGAGCAAATGAAGTTCCAGATGCAGTACACATTGCAAAATCAAAAGCAATCACCGGTGCATCAAATATATTTTTAAGTTTCTGAAATCCGAAGTCTAAAAGAGGGAGATCTGAAAATGCTGTTGAGAGCAAGGAGCTGTATATTAACCCAAGATCAAAGCTGAGAGAGATGACATCTGTGTACATCGAAGTTGAGTGCAGAGTTAGATTAAAGGTATATAAAAAATTGAAGTCATCTAGATTCAGCGTAGGCAAAGCATAAGAATAGTTTCCTATTACTCCACTAGAATTCGAATTAACTAAACCTTTGGCTCTGACTAGGAGATTAACTGGGGATGTTGTGAGGTTACCAAAATCACCAAGAGGAATAGTAAGAGTAAGAAACTTTTCAGAAAAAGCACGAAAATCAAAGTCAAACTCTAACTCATCATAAAACGTAAGATACTCATAAAGTTCTGGAAATGTTGAGTTCAATAGATCAAATGTAGCATTCAGCACCTTGTCGATAATTTCATCCAAATCAAGGTCAATTTCAAACTCACCAGTAGAAGGATCAAACGTAGAATTTCCAGGAAGGTAGTCACTAGGATTTACATCCAGTACATCAAACAGAAGATCCAGAAAAGTTTGACTTCTGACTTCTTCATAGATCTCTACAAGTGTTGCATTTAAATCGAAGAGAAAATCTAAAATCTCAACAACTTCTTTTGAAGCATTAACTTCTTCTAACAGATCTGCTAGAGTGCTATTTAGTATGTTTTCCAAGTACTCAATCAGGTTCTTTTTGTCCGAGGCAAACTCATATTCAAAAGGAACATCTGTTTCAGAATATTCATATTCATTGGAAAGGAAAGAGAGAATAAACTCTAGAAAGTTGATTATTTCAGGATATTCTTCAAGCTCTGTTGAATTAATTATATCAATCAAAATATCTTTCAATAAACTCATCAAAAAAGCTTCGCGCTGGGAAGGATTTGATTCAAACACAAGTTCACGCAAAATCAAGAGAACATATTCAACTTCTGGATTTTCTTCAAAAAACTCTTCTAAACTCTCCATCGCGTCATCATAAACTTCCTCTAGTCCAGAACAAGCAAAGAGATTAACTTCGAAATATCCTTCTAACAGGTTCTCTCGAAGTTCAATGTAACAATCTGTTTGCACAATTTCTTCAAAATCTTCCCCATTCAAAGTAATATTTGCACTAAACAGAGCATAGATTAACTTTTCTAGTCCATTTGCAAGACCTTCTCCAGTATCAGAGTCATTTCTAAGTACTTCAAAAGCTGAACCAAGACGAACATAAAACGGTGACAGTTCAAATTCACTCCATAAATGATCAGAAACTCTATCTAGATTAAAATCTTCCACATGCAACACTTCATAATCTTCACTTAAATTGGCACCAAGTGCATTTTCTATATCAGAAACATTAAAAACACTTAAATCTTCTCTTTCACCAATCATATCAACAAGCACATTATCGGTTACTAAGTTTGAAATATTTCCTGCCAATCCTTGCATTGTTGGACATAAAGCATCTTCTAGAAGTGTTGAAACAGTTTCAGAAAACACATTTACAAAAATACCAAGAATATTTCCAAGCAAGGAATCCATTTCAAGATCTATCTCGAGTTCGATGGAGATCATCTCGTCACATGCTGTACTTGGTGCCCTTCCAATAGTCGGGATTAATCTGGAATAATCTTTAGAAAGTGTTTCGATCGTAAATGAAACAGATGTTGATTCTGAATCAACTGTTGCTTGTCCACGAGTTGTTGTAATTATTCTTGCCCTTGTATCGACAGCGCAGTTGAACTGAAGTCCAGTCAAAGATACTTGGTTTGTTATTAACTCGTAATCTTCTTCATTAGAAATACTTGTTTGAATAAAATTAAGATCTGTAATTTGAAAATTTTCACAGATCAAAGGGGAAGTAAATTCAACATCAGTAATTCCCACGTCTATGTCTTCCAATTCGGCAAACTCAAATGAAAAATCAGATAGGACCGAGTTTATTAAGTCGATGGAGCTTAATTTTCTTGCGTCATATGAAAGGAAAAGCAAAGGAAAGTAGTAAATTGCGTTCATCATCGCTCAACGACACTTTTTTCCTTTCGGTTTTTATTCTGGTTTCTTAACGGGTAAATATTAAATTGGTAGTTTACGATAGATATGGCTGTCTAAAAAAGGCATCGTACATTACGGTAATGCAACACTACGCTCCATGGGAAGTAGGCGGATCGCTCCGTTCAAGTATCCTCGAAAAGTGTTTAATAAATATGGCGTATAAAGTTATACAAGACTAAATCAAAGACATTAAGAACCAAAATAAAATTTTTAGTTAATTAGAAGATATTTTACTTAATATTTTCTTCAAGATAAGCTCAATGTTACAAGGTATTTTGTTCTATGTTCACTCTTTCAACTTGTACAGAACCGCAATTCGACATGAGAAATAAACCTGATACTAAGGTAAAATTCAAAAGAAAGGGAAGAAAAAAATGAAGAACTGCATGATAAGGTACATAAGTTCAACCGTAAACGATCTCCCAAGTAACTACCGTATGAGGAGGTATCTAGTAGTAAGTTAAGTGGCCACGTATAATCAATATCGCCACAACAGAACTCAAAAAAATTTTCATAGCTCTCTTTTATATCTAGAGATTCTGAATTAACACTGTTTATTACGAAATAATTTATTTAAAAGCTAAATAATCCCGTGTGGCAAAAGTTTTGAACTAACTTGTCCGGTTACACGACACTGGGCACCTCGGAAGTGTCGTTTCGAAATGATACTTTAGTTACACAGACAAGAGGGCACCAAAACATATTTACAACACAGTAATCTTAAATAAAATACCATAAAAATCTGAAGATATAATTACAAATCTCCATTCCAGAAAAATATACCCAGAAAGCAAAGAAATGGCAAACCTCGTTCATAGAAGGTTACCTTCAATATCTTTGTATGAAACTCAATTTCTACCAAGTATTTCATGCACTCTCAATTATGCGAACCATCTATTTAAGTACTAATAAATTCATTTTTTTCAATTCATTTAGTATTCTCAATTTATTGAAAATATACTCTTACTAACTTTGCCAAACCTTGTACCTAAAGTTATTCCTACGAAATGCTGAGGCGGTACAATACTCTACGCATAAAGTAGCATCTGGGTAAATCATCAAATTTAGTTGTATTGACGGAATTGGGATTCTAGAAGAAACGTTTTTCTTGGCATTGATTATAAGAATCTCAGGAAAAATTAAAGGTATATCATTCGGCTACGTTTGGGTCTGGACTCTACACGTTCTCTTATGATATTCAGATTCTAAACAGAACCTAATTAGACACTTGAATTGCAAATTAATATATATATTTTTTTATTTATTTTAAATGAATAAGGTTTTTAACTTTGAGAAATATAATACATTTTTGCTCTCTCGCAGAATAAACGAGGTGTTATAGCTTACAAATAGAACAGTAGTATGTGTTAAAGTGTATCCCTGACATACTGTCTTTTTCTTGTGTAGGTAAGAATTAATACCTTAGATTCTTGAATAGAATCTGAATCTTAGGTTTAGGCCTAAGTTACCTAGTTTGGTAGAATTTTTATGTCCAACTTGGCTTCTAATTATATCTAGTAGTGTAATGCTCCAAAGTACCGTATAATTGGCTTCAAAATGATTTAATTAAAAGCAACTTTGGAAAGAGATGTGAAGACACAAAGTTTCAGAATACGACATGGTTTATTTCTCAGGAAAAGACAGGACCTCAATAAAAATGAAAAATTTCGGGCCTTGTTATAATGGAACCCTCTCTGGTGGCTCTTGACCAGCGATTTCGAACTGGGCTCAAGTAACTATTAGCATAGAGAATAGTAAAAAAACTCCTTATTCTAATAAAAGGTTACTACATGTCATATAAACAACAAATGAAGATTATTAGTTACTTTGAAGTAAATATAGAACTAGAAATGCCAGCATATATATTATTGGGCTAGAATTGTCTCCAGGTAAACTGCATTAACTAACAGGTCCTACTACAAGTTCTATGAGATCTTATCAACGATAAAATATTTTAAAATCAATAGTGATTCATCTGAAATGAGTGCAATGGAAAAAGTTTGAAAACCATAAAAACTTAGAGTCAGTAGGATGAAGATCATGTGGAAAAACATAGTATACGGAAAAGATTTATGCTATGGCCTGTGTGTTCACTTACTAGCTGAACTTACAAATTTCGATATATTCTAAACATGATTGTGTTCTACAGTCGAGATTCCATAGTTCTAGATCAATATTGTACTTTAAATCTTAGATATAGCTAGTATTTAGCTGTGTTTCTACTCTAGACTGTATTTGCAGAGCTGGATTGTTCCTCATGTGCTCCGGTTTTCAGTAAAAGTGGGTATAACTTATCTTACTGGTATTGTTTATTAATGGGAAAAGTATTTAGACATAGCAAAATCAATCTTTTAACAGTGTTTTTTTTTTAATTTTTTAATTCGTAAATTTAATGAACTTCCAAGTCATAAAGCGCAAAAACAGCAACATATAGAAACCAATAGCCCGTGGAACAAGTTAAATGTCAGCTCTCAATATAATGTTACATCTCTGCAATGCTACCTTTCTTTGGAGAAAAGAGAGGCAAGTAAAAAAAACTCTGATTCTCAGAAAATATGTGAGGGAATTGAAATTAAATATGGCAGATCATATCATGACTGTTTTAGAGATATTGGAAAGATTTGACAAACTATTATAAATTTTAGAGTTGTAGAATTGACACAAAGATGCAACAAATTTTCAACTTCTGAGTGCGAAGGCCATCTTACATCTAAGAAAGAACCATGGCGTGTGAACCGGCCTAGAAAACGACTATCATTCATCTGGGTCAACACAGGTGGTCTTAACGCTACAATAATACGGGCTTGTTCTTACTTATGTCAAGGCTGAATATCTTGATGGTTCAAGAATTGTACAGTATGGCTTTGAAAGCCTGAAGTTAAATATATCTGTTACCCCAGCTTCAGTGAGGTGGTTTTATCGAAACCGCCTGTCAAAGTTGAGGGTGCACTTACCTTCCTAGCTGAAGGTTATCTTTGCAAGTTCTCGGTATTCAGGTTTACAGCGACAGGATTTTGGAACTTCTGTTAGTTTGAGAACAAGAATACAATAACTATTTATTGCTAACTCACTATTTAGGGTGAATACAAGCAATGAATAGTACAAGAGGCAAAGCAAACTAAGCATGGCAACAGGCTATAAGAATAAAATAATCAGTAAACTAAATAATCAAAAGCACAAGGATTACAGAAAAAAACAAAATACACAATACAAAACAAATCATCTGGACATCCAAATTGAAGTCATAGCAAAAATGACATACTCTCACATCTCATGCAACCAGAGGCACAACCAACTCCCCATCCTTCTCCGAACTGGATCAAGCGACTAGATACACAGGAAATAGAAAACCCCCACATTGCACCAAACACCTACTAATCCTGTTTAAGTCGTTTAGACAACACCAACACCATCCACCAGACCCAGCTCAAACTCCGAAGAAAGTACGGATAAAGCGCACGAAGCCTTTTGATCTCGTTTGCATGATTTCTACTATGTTTTGACTTTCCGGTTAGATTTTAGGCTGCATTTTGGGCAACAGAAAATCCCTTGCCAGAAGCATTGTGAATAACCAATGAGGTTCCAGGATCCTGTCACAGGAACAAATAAAAGTAACCATGTAGAGTTCATAAGTAGATAGGCAATAAGATCGCATGGATTGCAAGAAGTTAAGCCATACGGCCTAGTAACCTCCTTAAGCATATCTCTCTATCAGAGTAATATCTCAAGAGAGCACTGTCTGAACTATCTAGTTTAGCTAGGCAGCAAGGATTAAACATCATTTTCCTTACCATTGGTTCCTCCCTAATGTTCATTCCAAGACTCCAGCTTGTTCTCTTACTTTATAACTGTTAAGAACCAATGCGATGCTGCTCTTGGTTTTACTACTTATCGCATTTATATGAAGACTTGCTCTCCAAAACATGAATTAGTTTCATGGAACCATATCAAACCGTTGCTTGATGTTAACAGTAAATAATATGAAAATAAGTTTTCGTACTCAGAGATAAGGGCTAAGAAGAGATTTAACCTCAAGATGATATATATCTAATAAACATAAGACCCTCTCAAACCTAATGTTGCATGAAAACTTATTTTTAAAAGTTCTGAGTGCTTTGTGGTTACATTGACCGTACAAGCTATGTATATTTTCTTGAGTTTTATGGAAGAAGATAAGTTTATTGTTTGTATTTGCTCCTCTACTATCTGTGCAACATTTAATGTCTGATTTAAGAACAGGATGAATCTTTCCACCAGCTTTAACAAAAATTTCAGTCGCTCCATCCTCAAAAGTATAAACATTCCATTTTTTCTTACTTACCAAATCATGTCACAACATGTCTTCTACAATAATATTTCACCAATCATATACTTGCAGCAAATTTTTCTTGTTGAAATACTTTATTTTGTTTTATGTTTTTTAAGGATTTCTCAATTGTTTATACTGTCTATTTCTTTAAGAAATTTAGAGCCAATAATATATAGTATGAATGCGTATAGAAATATCCAACTGCAGTTGTGTCATGGTATACCGGTAAAGATTTTTACGGTAGTGTCGCTGTATGTATGTAAGAAAAAACCTTACGTTAAGTAACGGTTCTTCCATTAAATACCTAACTTGCAATTGCTGCATTGAAAAAAGTCAGAATTTAATCGTATAGAATTTCTGGGACAAAACTAAAATATAAACTAAATAAAACATACATAGTCAAATATAAAAAGAACAGATGGATTTACACAGAGAAGAAAAATTCATAGCAAAAAATGGAGATTGGCCGATTAAAAGTGTTACTGTTTATGAAGATCAAGCAGAAATATGTCGTGTTTTGGAGTTTTCACCCAAGACAGGAGGTCAGTTTGCACTTAAACTTGAAGGATTAACTAGTTTGATAAACTTTGATTCAGTACGTGCAGAAATTTCAGGAAAAAGTTCTACTTTAGTTGAAGTATTACATGAAACAAAATATGTTAGTAAAGTAAAAGAAGAGAATCTCTCTTCTGAGTTAGAATTACTAAACAAAAGAATTAAAGAAATTGAAGTTGAAGAATCATATCAAGTAAAAAAGATTGCAAGAACAGAAACTAAAATGCAACAGATTAAGAATCATAGAGAAAGTGTTTTAAAAGTTATTAATCCAACTGTTCTTTCTGAAAATGCAGTTGCTGAAGGACAATTTCTTCTTGATCCAGCAATTTTCAAAAAAGTTGGAAAAACTTCTAGTTTCTATGAGGATTTACTTGAAGAAGTAATTAAAGAGAGTGAAGAAAACTTAAGAGTAATGACAGATCTTCATTCTGAACTTATGAAACTATCTCTAGAAAAAAGTAAAATGAAATCTTCATTTTACGTAAGAGAAGTTACTGTTATAATTGACATACCAGAAGATTCAAAAGATGAAAACATAAATGTAAAACTTTTTTATTTAATTAATCCTGGATCTGCTCAATGGAAAGCAAGCTATGATGTTAGAGTTGATCGTGTTGATGGAAAACAAGCTGAGTTTATTGAGTTAACATATTATGGAGAAGTAGAAAATAATACTGAAGAAGATTGGATTGATGTAGAGTTATCTTTTTCTACTGCACAACCTTCTCTTGGTGGTAGTTTACCTCCATTACCTCGATTAGATGTTGATTTCAAACCACCAGAACAAATTAAATTAAGAGATGCTTTAAGTCTTAAGAAACATGTGAAGAAAAAAAACAAAACAAAAAAACAATTTCTTGCAGACAGTTTACAAAAAGAAGAAAAAAAAATGCATATTGCTTTTACTAGTTTGAATCTTGATTCTGCTTTAAGTTATGCGGATGAAGCAGTTGCACCAATAACAGCAGATGTGTCAGGAGATGCAGGAGCAACTTTTTTTAAGATACAAAGATTAGTTACAGTTGAAGCAACAAGTATTTTATTTTATATTTTTATTTTTTAGCTGGTTTAGGATCAAAATCAAAGAAACAAACAATTACTATAACTCAGTTAGATCCAAAATTTTTATATGCAGCAAGTCCAAAAGTTTCTCCAGATGTGTTTTTACAATGCAAAACAAAAAATACTTCTGAATTTCCATTTTTATCAGGAAAAATATCTGTTTTTATGGATGGTTCTTTTGTTACAGATTCTAAGATGTCGTTTGTAAGAAAAAATGAAGAGTTTGATTTATTTCTTGGTATTGACAGTGGAGTAAGATTAGATTATAAACCAGAAAAACTATTAAAGAAACAAAAAAATGCTCTATTTACGACAAATATGAAGAGTAAACGTTTTTTAAGAGAAATAACTTTACATAATACAAAGAGTGAAAATATTCAGTGTATTTTATATGAGCAAATACCATATTCAACAGAAGAGAAAAAAATTAAAGTTCAGGTAATTAATCCAGACTTTAAGAATAAAAAAGAAGTCTTGACAAAAGAATATAAAGCATTAATTAATAGTTTTAATAATATGGAATGTCATAAAGAAATTAAAGCTGGAAAAAGTTGGAAATTAAAATTTGAATATTCTGTTGAGTGGCCAGCAAGCGAAGCGCAAAATATAAGTTTTTATAATTTACCCGACTCTGTTCCAACTTAGTAAACAAAAATGCTGTATCCAGTTCAAAGCTATAATATTATGCTACTTGTTTTATTCATTCAAAAGAAAGAATCTTTTTCTGTTCGATTTGATTCATCATTTGCTCTGCTCCTACAATTTCGCGCTTAATAATTATCTTAATCATGTGCTTAAGAAAAGTTTTTCATGCTTTTCCTATGAGCACAACAGTTATTTATTCAATTCTTCATTTCTTCGCAGCTTTTTTCATCATAACAACTTCATAGCTAGCTTATTTTAATTTACAAAAACTGCTTGAGTTGATATTCTGGTAAATCTATATTTGCAAGACTTATCAGGTTTCCTGGTTAAGACACAAAGTATCTAATTATCCAGTCAATCATTGGAATTTTTGTTCATTCTTTTCCAGAACCACTTTTTAGTTTTAACTAGTGTTAAATATTCTTCATATAACTAAGTTCAGTAATGCAAATTTTAGTATATGCAAGAATTGAGATACTCTTAGTGACATCTTTAATATGACTCTCTTCAAAGTTAAAAACTTCTCTTAATAATTTCATTATCCTCTTGAATGCATATACACGGCACTATAATCCAAGATTTTGCTGTCTATCTACTAAACTAGCATTTTCATTAATTCTCCAAGTGCTGAAACTCATACGTGTTTTTACTTTAAGAATTTGCTTGGAAAATTAATTGAAATCTAGCATGTATATAGTTTGTTAAAAAAAGACTTTCTTTTTCATTCGTTCTTGAACCATTAAGAATACATTGGCTTGAACATTTTCTCAGTTGCTGTCTAGTTTATGAAAACAATAGTAACTTAATTTAAGAACTACCCTGTAAGACAAATAGAAAAATAATTTGGTTTAAACTTTAACAGTAGTTTTAGTTTACTGCTTACTATTGTATAGTCTTATTTCACTTATTGAAGCCCTTTCAATTTAGAATTTCTTAGGTTTGCTTCAACAGTCTGCTAGCTAATTTTCCCATTTATGAAAGATGATGATTGAGATGATAGAATTCCCTCTGTTGGTTTTCCTACTTATTCACTTAACCTGAAAGTCACATATATAAACTACATTATAAGAAGATATTCATATATGCGATTATGTTTGTATAATCCTATTATTGTTCGAGCACGAAGATGATTTCGCATAAGTATTCATAATTGGTCTCTAGTTCCTTTCAGTCAATCATAAGAAGTTGCTCGATCAAACGTCAGAGAAAGTCTTCCTGTAGTTGCATCCTCTACAGGTTATAGACTCGAACTGCGAGGCAGCAAATTGATAGTCTTACATCGAAGTATATTATTCTTAGAGACTCCATTTTAGCTGCTAATCCAAAAATAGCTGAAGAAAAAGAGCCAAGTAACTTTAGATCAGAGCCTAGGTATTCAAAGATCTTTTCGAAATACCTTTAACAGAATATCAAGGCTTCACATTTATCTCAATGCATAGAACACAAGGCAGGGAAGTACGGAAAAGAAACTCTTAAAAAAAGATTAGACTTTGCATAGTTCCATCTCAGCAGTTTTAACAGTGAAATTGAAGAAAAGAATACGTCAAGCAAAGAAACCAATAACAGGCACAAACCGTAGGAAGAAATAATGAAACATGTAGATGACAAGCCTTCTCAATAACTTTTAAGCAACTCGCCGAACTATTCTTTTTTCATTTAAATGTACCAAATTTATCCTTTGTAAAGAGTTTAAATAAGGAAAAAGATATTAGTTTCACACACGTAAGCCCATAAGAATGAAGAAATTTTAATATAACACTATACTTAGCATTTACAAATTTACAAGTTACAACTAAATACATATTTCTGGAATTTATGAATCAACTACAAATATATAATAATAACCCTCTTACAAAAAACATATGCACATACTATTTACTCATTCTTAACTGACATCGACTACTATCTTGAGCAAAAACTGTTTTAAAAGTCAGTAGATTTCACTACGCTATAGATGATAAGATAAGAAGCGAGGTTCTCCATTAAATCATTTCAGAATATGACGACAAACCAAGGGGAATGAGTATCAGGATGGCGAAAAACCAAGTTAGGTGAATTGATAAAAGCTATCTAATTTTTAAGCTAATTACTTCATGATCGGCATGGATAATTGGTAACACTGAAAGAAGTGAGAGATAAGAGAGCAGGAAAAGGCTATGAAAACAGTAACATTGAGATTTCCTTCAATATTTGAGATAGATAATGATGACTATAAGCAGCTGATCCGTCTATTAAGTGTTGTGCAGAAGAAACTAGAGATAAACAGCAGCTCGAAAGCCTGAACATCTGTAAAGGAAGCGGAAAGTCCCCTTTAAGATTATTTGAACTGTTATTAAATCCCAGGCAATGAGATTTAAATAACAGGGAAGAGATAATGAGTTGAAGAAACAGATAGATATAGCTATGTTTATCATCAAAAGAAGAGTTATCATGGTAACGCTGCAAGTACCCCCAATATCAACTACAACAATAAACCCTTCAGAGCAACAACATTACAATAAACTAGTCACGGATGCATAAAATCCCTGTAAAATCCTGATACAGCGCTTCAAACTCAGACGACACAACCTGCAACTTACAACTAAACTGTCACTCAACCACTCGTTTAACATAGTCATGTACAGACAAATGGACAGAATGAACAATGGTAATAGAATCCGTTGTGTATATTTGCTGTCAATATTTTCAGCAAAACCGACATGATTTGCTTGAAAGAGGATTATTTTAAAGGAATTGTCTAATAAATTGGATCAGAGTACAAACCGGTTTGTTTCTAATATTCTCTCAGAGCATGGAACAGTTCACCATGCACATCTTTCTTGCCAATGGGCAAGCGCATAAGGCAGTATCGTTAGATTAATGCAATGACAAACCATCCATGTCATTATCACCCATAGCAGCTAGCGCAGAGTAAAATCCAATAGCTAAATGATAAGCTCAGAAATTTGATCAGAGCACACGATATTAAATTAAATACCTTTAGGGGACAAATGGGCAGAACTTGAACCAGAATAAAGCTTAGATTGAGCTCTTCAATCTACTTTCTAGATGACAGATGGGAAGAGGATATCTTCAAAGTGGTGCTACGGCAAAATGGGAGAATACCGGTCCGCGCTGGTCTCTGCACACCAATTTATCCGATGAGGAGGAAAAGATACGTATTGTTTTCCCACGAAGGAAAGATCCGAGTTAGATACTCTGGAGTTCATACAGTCAAAGAAAAGCACATGAACGGAAAGATGAACCAGGTTCCAAATAAGAAATTAACTTAGGTCGATTTGGGAAGATGAAACCGGAGTTTGGTTGAGTGCGAAGAGTGTTGCAGGCTCAAGTCTAGGCTTGAATAGGGATTGTTTGCAGTATCAGTTTATTTGGAACAATAAAATACAGACATGTCCAGCAGCAATTATAACAATTAAACTCTCTTCAGCAGCAACCTAACTGTCCATAAAGTAAATATAATATCTAAGTTCGGTATAGCTTATTGAATATCCCACAGAATCTTAACAACCAATAAGAATGTAGGCGTTACACTTAGAGTTCAACATATATTTAACTGGCATAAAGAATAGTTTCGGACTCAATCAATACATTGTACATCTAATTTCCCCAACAAAGTAGATAATTTCACGTACATTAGCGTTAATCATATCCGTTAAGGTACATTAAAGAAGAAAGAAATCATAAAACGGGCTCAAATTGTCCGAAATAGGATATATAGAAATATTGAGCTAGGTGGCAAGGAGAAAGAGAAAACGATAAAGAATGAAATTATAAAAAAGATAAACTACCCTAATTTGCAATTTGGAAAAGTAGGATTATAGTAGTTGTAAAATAAGGTGATCGATAACCTTAGAGTTTTTGGAAAGAAATAATCTCTTGCAACAGCATCAAACCTCGAACCAACAATATATCAATTCATTCTCAAAATGGCCTTTGAGCTTAACTCTACAAAATACTATTGCCCTGCAAAGATCCAGAAACCTGGGAAAATTAAAATTCAATAGAAAAGAAAGGGTCGACCAGCCATGGTACATTTTCAAAGCCCAGATGCGAAACGTTTTTTTGTTGCGAAGAAAGGCCTTAGAATATACCGAATGATTACAAACATGTAACGTATCAACAAGCTGAAAATAAAAAAAATCAATTTAAATACAAGAAATAAAACAGAATGTACTCACAACGATGGGTTTTAGTATTTTTGGAGTGTTATAAACCCTCATTGGCGTCGATTATAGATTAGTACATTAAGGTTCCATTCATTTTTCACTATTATTGCAACAAAAGGGGCATATGATATAATTGGAAGCCCCTTGGGCTGGATAAGTAAGCCTATGCTCTTTCAAGACAACATACATATAGAAATTTCAGGAAGTAAAATAATGTTAAAAGAAGATTTAGTGATATGTTTGAGTTAGAAAATTATTTTTTACTGCCAGACATTTTGAAGATATTACCAACCTTGACCAACTATTAGCGCAATTAATTTCAGACAACTTACGATTAAATATTGATAAGTGTTCTGCTTTTTAAGGATAAGTTATACAGTGCGAAAGAAGAGTAAGTAAAAAAAATACAGTCTTAGAGAGAAACACTTCAACAAAATTCATGATGCCAGGAAGTCCAATTTTCTGACTTAGTTTCCACAGGTTTTGCGCTTAGAGAAGTGTTTGTCAGTATTATTTCGAATATGATAAAGTATAGGGGTTATTTCGCGACGTTAGTTGATCCGAGAATGTAAAAATCAAATTTAAAGAGATTAAACAAATCAAAGAAACATAGTGAGAAAATATCAAAAAATGAGAAGAATTTTGTAGATTCCTTACTAAAGCAGCAAACAAAACATTAAGAAGCTATAATCCAAGCTTCTGTTTAAGATTTTTCGTGGACATATTTGATTGATATTGGTATCTACTGACATCACATTGTAAAGAATACAACCAGTGATTTCTAAAAATGCAAGACATAGATCTGGGATTAACATCATTTGCACATATTTTTTTCAGTGAAAATTTCATAAAAGCCAGGACAACTGGCAAATCTAATGAAAGAGATTTTGCCCTATTTGGTATAGCTTCAAGAAGGTTCCACGAATATTTCCTGGTTCGGAACTTAATGTTGCCGCCTTCAGTTATCACTTTAACCTTAAGTACATATTTTCCCAAAGGAATCGCCATAATAGTTCCAACTTGAGGAAATTTCGTGTTGGAATTACCAATTTTAACAGTGCATAATGATAACTCAAAAAATAACTGGTAAATGAAACGTAACAGCTGAAGTTTTATTCTGTTTAGTAAACCGATTCGAGGAAGAAATATATTTTGTGTAAAATAACACTTATGGAGTTGCATTGATGACATATGATGTTTCATTTTGTACTGCAAGCACCATGGTTGACAAAGACAATATGATCTTCAACATGAAAAGAATAGTTTTTTTTTCTATTTCTCTAGTATTTGCACAAGGTTAAACATCCTAATAATGACTAGTTGTGGACAATATAAATTATCACAACGACGTAACTATATTGATAATTGAAACCCGAGTATTGAAAGATTTGGATACCATTAAACTTACATTTACCATAAGTTTGGTAATTAGAAACGTATTTCACGATACCATACTTCGGGCAAGATAGAATAATTTATTATTATAAAATTATTTAATATCAAATTGTAAGAAGACAACCCTTGGGAAATCTAACCTAAAACATTTGCAAAAGGATCATGTACTGTTCAAGTAATCACCCGCGGCTAATTGAATGCTATTTATATATCACTTCTATGTCAAAAATCCCTAGTCTAATTATGGATCCGGACCTTTTATCAATAAACAAAGGAGATAAATTTGATGAATTGGTTCAAAATAATAAAAAAAAATATTAAAGTAGCTAAGGAATATCATACTCGGAATATGGCGTTGGCAATAAATATATTTATTCAAAACTTTTAACTTGTAAATCAGTTCACATTTCTCACAGGTGATTCCTCATATTTTTTACATATTATTAGAAAAACTACATGCAGTTTACAAAATCAATACATATATATATATATATTAGTTTAGTAAATTCATTCTGTAGGCAAATAGGGTAGTTAAAGTCACGAAAAGTAAGGCCATCCGGATAATATGAGCACCAATTTCAAAACTCAGGCTTAGTAATAGAGAAGCTAAGAAACTGGAGGGGTAATTACGGATTGATTATACAGATAATTTGCTGCGAAGGAAACTGGGCTTATGTCATTTCAGCTATTTATTTACGCTGGGCTAACCATCTAAACATTTTATCAGATAATATATCGAGCCTAGCCGTAAAAGTCTTTATCAAGATAGCAACAGGAAAAGGCTAATTATTTAAATACATCTTAGTATAATTAGAAAACCATTGGACGGGTTTTCTCGGTCTGTATTTCAGACAGCAGTGAAATCATGTTTGAGAAAACGTAAAATGTATATTGAAAAACTTAGAGATCCGGTCATATAATATGTAGTTGGGGATTGGCATTTTCTGTCTATTTCTGGTAAAAAACTTCGCAAGTTTATCACTTTTCTCTTCATATTGGCCTATAAAATGCAATAAAGGGAAATATCTAGAATGTTTATCAAACCAAGAACCTATTAGTAAAATGTCAAAAATACATATACCAGAAATGTGCCTCTATGAGGATAACAGTTTTTAACTTCTCCAGGAGATTGTAAATCTATTTTAGTCGATTCAAATATCGCATAAAGTAAAATACTTACGTGAAAGTAAAATATCTATCAAAGGATAGACCATCATCCAAATCTTTTGCTTGGGCTACGATGTTGCAATATGGTAACCATGTAAAGTCATTGCTACGGATCTACAATACTGAAAAAAGGAACTTATTAGCGAATATAAGATCAATAATAGAAAGTATTTGATTGGACAATGGAAATAAAAAAGCAAGGATCCAGTGGATACGATAAACCGCATTGAATATAATACAACATGTCAACAGATTCATGAAGCATCATCTCCATAGGTTTATTCTTGGCCTTTTCCAGTTTTCCGCTTATTTAAATGTAAACCTAGAGTATTATTTCTACTTCGTGTAGTTGAATGTGCTAAGAATACAGATTTATCTGGAGCAAACTGTGGAAAACGGAAGATGTATCCCACTGAGGGGACCAGTATTAAATTTAGATTGGAATCTGCCAGTAAAACACCAAAATCAAATCTTGGGGATATTTGCAATTCTTTCTTAGTTGCAAAGTTTAATTTAAATGAAAGCGAATATATGCTTAAAAATCTGTTGAATTTAACAAGATCACTGCCCATCTATAATTCATATATATATGTATATATAGTATTTCTCTTAATCAATAATTTTGTTATGGTATTAGCAATTCGTCAATAAAATTTAGCTTTTCGTTAACAAATTTCCCTTATACCCCATATAGCAAACTTAACAAATTACTGAAAATACGGACGTCATCAATTATTATTATTACTTGCCCAATGATTTTTCAATTTCCACAAATACACTTTGAAAAGTCTGTTTTTGGATATATCTATTTTCTTTTCCCTTTCCTAGACATCTCTTGTTCCACTTAAAAACAATAAATTTATTGTACCTATCGTGGTTTAGTCAGTTAAGAACATCATTTTGCAACTCATATTACTTGTTAACCTATCTATGCAGACTCTCCTGCCTATCGCTTAAATATGTCTTAAATATTACAACATATGTCACAGTATTTTAATCTAACATTTAATCAAATTTTACTATACCATCTATAACATCTACAGTAGAGAAGCCCTCAAACTCTTTTATCCGATTAAAAAAGGGATTTGTATTATGATATTTATCACATATAACTAGTATCCGAAATAAGAGATAAATAAAAAGTTATAAGAGTACTTTAATCAATTAATTTAAGATATTTCAATTTTGGTATTCTTCTAATATTTTTCAGATAATAGTATGGCTAGTGACATATCATGCTGAGCTACACAATAGTCAATAGTGGCATCATAGGCAACAGAAATCGTATAACCAAAAAAGAAAAAGATCGAAGCAATCCAATTTAAACAAAACGATTCTTCAATCAAGTTCAAAATTAATTTCATATCCATTGAGACTTAAATTGACTTTTACCCAATTAATGATTTTGATGTTTAAAGAAGCAGGTTAACGCTAAACTTTTATTTTTTAAAGCTTACATTTTTTTCTAACCCAGTCTAATTTTTGTATAAGACCATAGATTCTGCTTCCAAGAAATATTTAAAAAAATAAAGATATGTATATTCCATCCTTTTTTGGAAGGGCTCTATAGTTAACTCCAGTATGAATTCTATAGTTTTCTTCTGGTACTCATAGCACTTTATAAAGAGAAACTTCGGATCCTTAAATATGAGAAACCCTTGCTAGATAAAGATGATAACTTACAAATATCAGTCGTTATTCCATTTGGTGGTAATTAAAATATATGCAGTATAGATTTCAATTTTGGAATATTGTTATATAAAGTAGAATGCCCGTGCCAGTTTCCTCCCGGGACCTACACGCTTCTCTCAATTGATTTGTCTAATTGAATTACTAAGGGAGAAAATATTTAGAGATTAATCATTAATCATGACATGCCTGGTAGCACCACTATATTTATGAAATGTATCTAATGTCTCTAGATGGAAACGGCAAAATACTGTGATTCCCCAATATATATATTGTCCAAAGATAGTTTGACCTCCTTACACTTTTAGCTATCATATCTCCGTTGCTTTAGTTGAATTCTTATTTTATTCGTATTTTTTAACAATGGTTTGTCTTGCTAAGTTGATAAACATGTTCCAGTATTTGATTATGTTCTAATCCCAAGTCAGACCCCGATTTCTCAAAAATACTTATTCCAAATACTCATACAGATTAAACCATCTCCTGGTAAATTTAATATATCTTATTTAGATTCAAGCTGCTAAGTTTTCGCCAAAAAAAAGAGTTGAATAGTCTTGCCTTGACAAGAAAAATTGCTGTAGAAAAAATTAATCAACAGCCTTATATTAGTTTATTCTCGGTGAATTCTTTAAATGTTTAACATGTTATTTTTCTTTATATATTTAATTCACTTAAATTAAACTGCTGACACCCATCTCTCACCCTTTTCATCATTACATTATTATCCATGTAGTTCGATATGCTCCAAATTGTTTTTTTTTCGGTTTCACTCTATCTGTAGATTCAAATTTAAAACTTAAGGTAATTTTCAGTGGGTAAAACGTGGTATTTTCACTTAATTAGTTAACTCTTCATCGATTTTCATATGAATTACCAGTGTAATTCTTCTGAAGGATAATTAAACCTTTTATTCTGTATAACAGTGAAGGTAGGGTCATTTCTTTGACCAATTAGGGCTTTTAAATAACTTTCCGAGTGATTAGATTTTTCTACTCGAGCTTCAATACCATCATAATTTGGAATAATGATCTCAATGAGGCTTTTTTATTGATGGATTTCGAGATATTGACTCTGGAATTTCTGAGAAACCTTTAAAAATTCCTGAGGAACTAAGTGAGAATGATTTACAGTCTTCAACGTCGTTAGTATTGTGAATTTTGAGTCTTATGACCGAGTTTTGTGGATACTCAAACCTCTTAAAATATGCGATAAAGGTGTTTGTATCAGGGTGCTATTAATTTCACAATAAGGAATTTTCCTTATTTATGACATGTGGTTCTATACAACTTGAAGAAATTTCATCAACCATACTTAGATCTAGCAGTATTAGTTAACTATCTAAGTATCGGCAAATTTTGAAGAGCTTAGGCAACTTGGTCTCCAATATTAACCTTTCTTTTTCTCTAGGTGCTATTAAAAGTCATTTACGATCTAGTGCTTTATTAAATTGATTTTCTGCAAAATTTTGCTAGAGCGTACAATTAGGTACAAAAAACTGAAAGTAAAAGTATCTAGAACATTTTTGACTGTGGATGCTTGAAATAGTATCCTTAATTCCCGAAATTGCCTTCATACGAGTTCTGGAAGCAATGGCATGAAAACCTGGAACTATCTTTAGAAGTTAGTTGGCTACACTCTTTCGTTATGAACCAAATTCAGCCCTATCAATTGCCGCCTCAGTGCTGTTATATATCGAGATCCTCCACAAAAATTAGGCTATGATTCAAATTAGTAATAAATCTTCATAAAATTTGGTCATTAGAGGTTGATCAAAGCTAGATGTCTTGGAATACTATTTTATAAGGTTGTAAGGTTTCATTGTCTAATTCTTTCTCTTTTAAGGTAGGTTTCGAGGCTCCTGCTTTGAAATAAAGAACATTTGGTAAAAGTTAGTACATTCTTTAAGAATCAGATAGACCGTCAACATCGTTGCAAAACATGAGCACTCATGAAACATTTCTCAGCACAAATATGATATCACCTTGAGAAGATGCCAGACGAGCTAGTAAATTTCTTGGATGCTCTTGAAATCTAGTTTATAAATTTTGAGCTTGATCTATATAACGGGTTGAATAGATCCAGAAATACTTTTTGAAATCATTTACACCTTGTACAAATTATATAGTCGCATCACTCATACGATGTTTAAAAATTGCATTAAAAACTTCACAATGAAGAATGAGAGATTTTATTTGATCCGGCTCAGCCAAAGGTTACTTAAATTTTTAGAATGAGTTGATGCAAGCTGATGAGAAATGAAATAGGAAAAAAATACAAACAAGCTTAACAGTCTTAATTTCTGAAGAGATAATATTATTGTGTTGATTTTGTGTTTTGAACGGTAGCACCAATCCCCTAGTGCTCATCTTTGAAATCATGACTCTGTTCTTATAGCTTATCTATTAACTCAAGGAAAAATATTGTTTCTTGCTCGGTAGACAGTCTGTACTCAACATGTTGAATTCCTTTAATTTCTAAAATACGTGCAGAAAGTAAAGGTTTCTTTTTTATTTGTGGAATCATCATCGGCAGTAACAGCATGAAAAAACACGACATTATCAGTGGTTGTGTTACAGGTACTGATATTATTAAAGAGCCATCCATATTTCATACTCCCCGAATGAATGTGCATCTAAATTCCGTGAAAACAGCTTTTTAGATAGACGGTATTTCTAGTTTTTGCTAGGAATACAGTTGTTCAAATTTTCTGCCATTGCTCCCATTTTTCTTCAAGCTCCTGGTTTAGAGCCCAAAATCATGCTTAAGTCTAGTAGCTTTTACGAAAAGACAGTTTGTGAAATTTAAATTTTACCAACCATACTTTTACCAAGAAAATGTGGATATTTTCTGCTCTTAGTTTTGGTTAAGTATTGATTCTATCTCATTTCAAACAGTTGTAAATAGTTTCTCTACTATGAATCTTTTGGACTGTTTAAGTAGACACCGCGACAAAAAGATATCTTCTTCTTTTCTAGTTTATCTCCTTTTTGACATATTGTTCAACAACTTTGTGCTGTACCACGTCACTAAGCGTCGTGAAATAGTTTTAGTTGAATGTTACTCTGTGGAAACTAACTTATTCTTGAATATGTAAACTACAATGAGAACAATAATTCAATTTCTTTGTGATTCATGTTCAAGTTATTCATATGTTTACGCACCTAATAATATAAAAAAAAGGCAACTATTGAAGATCCTTTCTCTACTAACGTACTTGAATTTTCACATTAGCTCTTTATACCAATGGTTTTACTGTGCAGCTTGTTCTTTGGCAATTTTCTCAAAATTTCCTCCCTACCAAACCGTTTCTCAGTTAATATGAGACTAACTGGTAATACTTAAGACAGATCTCAAAGTACGACAAGAATGTCACAAATATGTAACAAATTCCCCAGAAAAGTGAACGGAATACCCAAGAACTAATAGAAAGTTAATCCGATGAACCATTCATTCCCATTATTATATGTTTTTAAGACTCAAATGATTGTATCTAAGAATTTAAAGACGAGGAACTCTACAATCACTAATAGCTTACGATTGGTTTTCTTAATTAGTAATATCTTAATTGCCCAAAAATATATCTCGTTTACATCCCTGATATTGCCTTGGAATTCTTCCTAGGATATTATGGGTAATCCAACATCAAGAACTAATATATTATATAGATTATATTAAGTATCACAGATAAAAGAAGATAAAAAATAGATAATTTCATGCAAACAGAAGTGATCCTGATCTAGTAAAAAAGAACAAATGGATTCGCAAGAGGAACACAGGTTCATAGCTAAGAAAGGAGATTGGCCAATTAAAAGTGTAACTGTGTACGAAGATCAAGCTGAAATTTGTCGTGTTTTGGAATTTGCTCCCAAGACAAGCGGTCAGTTTGCACTTAAACTTGAAGGATTAACTAATTTGATAAACTTTGATTCAGTACGTGCAGAAATTTCAGCAAAAAACTCAACTTTAGTTGAAATATTACCTGAAACGAAATATTTAAGGAAAGTAAAAGAAGAGAATATAAACTTTGAGTTAGAAGAACCAAGAAAGAATTTTATAGAAGATAGAGTTAAGATATTTTGCCAAGAAAAAAAACTCGCAAGAACAAGAACTAAATTTAAACAAATTAGAGCTCACAGAGACAGTTTTTTAAATGTAATTAATCCAAATATCGTTTCTGAAAATGCAGTTGCTGAAGGACAATTTCTTCTTGATCCAAAAATTTTCAAAGAAGTTGGAAAAACTTTGAGTTTTTACGGGGATTTACTTGAAGAAGTATTTCAAGAAGCAGAAGAAGATTCAAAAGTATTGACAGAGCTGCATTCTAAACTTATAAATCTTTTTGAAAAACAGAGAAAAATACAATCTCAATTCAATGAAAGAGAAGTAACAGTTGTAATTAACATACCAAAAGATTCAGAAGATGAACAAATAAATGTAAAACTTTTTTATTTAGTTAGACCTGGATCTGCTCAATGGAAAGCAAGTTATGATATTACAGTAGATCGAGTTGAGGGAAAACAAGCTGAGTTTATTAAGTTGAAATATTATGCAGAAGTAAAAAACTTTACTCAAGAAGATTGGGTTGATGTAGAGTTGTTTTTTTCTACTGCACAGCCTTCTCTTGGTGGTAGTTTACCTCCATTACCTCGATTAGAAGTTGATTTTAAACCACCAGAACAAATTAAATTAAGAGATGCTTTAAGTCTTAAGAAAGATAAGAAGAAAAGAATCAATACAAAGAAAAAATTTCTTGAAAAGAGTCTGGAAAAAGAAGAAAGAAAAATGCATATTGCTCCTCTAAGTTTTAATCCTGGTTCTGCTTTAAGTTATGCGGATGAAGCAGTTGCACCAATAGCAGCAGATGTTTCAGGAGACGCAGGAGCAACCTTTTTTAGGATGCAAAGATTAGTTACAGTTGAAGCAACAAGTATTTTATTTTATATATTTTTTTTTTAGCTGCTTTAGGATCAAATTCAAAGAAACAAACAATTACTATAACTCAGTTAGATCCAAAATTTTTATATGTAGCAAGCCCAAAAGTTTCTCCAGATGTGTTCTTACAATGTAAAACAAAAAATACTTCTGAATTTCCATTTTTATCAGGAAAATATCTGTTTTTATGGATGGTTCTTTTGTTACAGATTCTAAGATGTCGTTTGTAAGAAAAAATGAAGAGTTTGATTTATTTCTTGGTATTGACAGTGGAGTAAGATTAGATTATAAACCAGAAAAACTATTAAAGAAACAAAAAAATGCTCTATTTACGACAAATATGAAGAGTAAACGTTTTTTAAGAGAAATAACTTTACATAATACAAAGAGTGAAAATATTCAGTGTATTTTATATGAGCAAATACCATATTCAACAGAAGAGAAAAAAATTAAAGTTCAGGTAATTAATCCAGACTTTAAGAATAAAAAAGAAGTCTTGACAAAAGAATATAAAGCATTAATTAATAGTTTTAATAATATGGAATGTCATAAAGAAATTAAAGCTGGAAAAAGTTGGAAATTAAAATTTGAATATTCTGTTGAGTGGCCAGCAGATGAAGCACAAAATATAAGTTTTTATAGTTTACCAGATTCTGTTCCAACTTAATACAGTATAAGTGTGTCTAATAGTTCAGAAAAATTTATTTCTTCTTCTACTTGTTTTATCTAATATATTTTTATGACTTCGTTTTTTCTTCATTTTCTTTTTCTCTTCATTTTGATTCTTTTTCTTTTCTTCTTTAATAACTTCGTTATCAATATTTACTTCAATCATATTCATATTAAAACTATTTGATCCTTTTTTCATTGGAACAACTGATTTTTCAACCCATAATCCACTTTCATTTCTTTCTAGCTCTCTTGTTGAATGAAACTCCATATCTAATTTTATTTGATATACAGAAACTGCTTGAGTTGATAAGTCAATTGCAGTTATATTTACAAAATCATCATGTTTCATATTTAAAACACAATTTATTAATTCATCCAATGAATCAACCGGGTCATTATTAATTCTCGTTAAGAATGAATTTTCTCTTCTCACTCCCGAAATATGTGCTTCGGCATCTGCGGGAGATCCGGGACTAATTCCCGTAATATAAATCCCGGGAATCTTATTAGAAGAATTAAAGCTCAGAAAATGGACATCGGGATGAGTGTCTTGAATAATCATCCCGCCAAACATGACAACTCTCTCGGTACCAACACAGCTCAAACAAGACAACGAGACATTCGAGAATTCGAGAACTGATGGACTTCGTAAGACAGTAATTTTAACTGAAGGATTCTTGGGGTCGCGAAATGCAGCTTCGGAACATTTTTTTTGCACCTTAAAAAAACTTGTGGTAACCTCGTCGTCAATTGCTAAAAGAATGTCATTTTCAAGTAATTTGCTACTAGCATCAGATGGACTCATTATTCTTGAGATTGTAAGTAAGGAACGAGAATATCGACCCATGCTTTTCAGAACTTTGGCAGCCCATTCATCATCTAAATGCTGCACAGAAATAGCTTGAACTAAGGTAAGTCTATTAAATTGAACCGGAAGAAGATGAATTTTAGTAAGTTTGTTTTTGTTTTCAAGTAAATTAGTTCGAATTTGTTGTAAAAAAGGAAAAACATCAGCAGCAAAAAGACCTCTAAATTTCTGATCGGAAAAGTAAAAATTAAAGCCCATAACTTTTTCTTTGTACATGTAAATTCCACCAACACCTTTTATTGGTGCATTTGAACTAAAAAACTCAACATTTTTAGGAACAAATTGGGGTTTCGCAATTTTTGGTTCAACATAAAGATAATCAACTTTTGTAATTTCACAAAAACTTTCAAGTCTATCTTGTTTACTAGTCATTCCAAAATATTCAACTTTTAAACTGTGGTAATCTTCTATTCTCTCAGAAACTAAGTCTAAGAACTTAGGAAAACATAAAACACTTTTTTTTGCTTTATTTACATCATACTGTAAAATAGAAAATTCATGAAAAGGATGTACAAATAAAACTTTACAGCGTACAATTGTAGAAGCATTAAAAGTAATATAAAAATCACCTAAAGTTGTTGGAACAGTCATTCTTTCACAAATTACTAATCCAAGATTAGAATCTACAACTAAACCAACACCAAAACAACGAGAAAAAGTTGTTGCATCAAGAGAAAAAGGAGTTTTAAACTCAACATATCCAAGAGCATCAAAAGGATCTACATTATCAAAAAAATCTTTATCATTAGTTTTTTCAGTAGAAATAATAATATCTTGATTATCTCTTGTTTCTTGAGCTATATTTCTATATTTCCATTTATCTCCAAAAATAGTTATATTTATTATTTTTTCTTTGAAAATTTGAGTGTTTGCTGAACTTTTACGAAACTGTTTAGATATAAAATCTTTACTTGTTCCTCTATCTTTACTTATTCTTTTATTACCACTTTCTAAAAACGATCTTGATCTTCTTCCTTGTTTAGACACAGTAATCAACTGTTGAGAACTTGAATTTACACCTTTCACTTCTGGCGCTTCATCTAACACTAATTGCTTCTCAATCTTGCTTTTTAATAACTTTTTACCTCTTTCAGCCAATATAAATGGATACCATCTTTTATCCACTGTAATCGCAGCAAAATTTTCTTTCGTTCGATTATATATATTATAATATTTAACGGCTACTCGAGATCCATTGGGACATTTTTCAATAGCTTTTTGAAATGACTCTAAATTGAACGTATTATTATGCCCTAGCTTTAATATTACTGGAGGTCCAAAATGCCGAACAGATTTACTTAATTCTTGAAACATATATCCAAGAGAGTTTAAATATACACCTTTTAAAGGAAGATTATTTGCAAGTGCAAGTGGATATTCAAGTTCATGACAAACAGCATTACTCACTTCTAAATATTCTTTTGGTTCAATAGAACGTAAGTTTTCAACAAGAACTTCAAGATGTATCATTTCATCACTTTCAGATGCTAAATCAAAAAATTCCACATCATCTATACCTTTCGTAGGTCTAATTATATCAACAGTTGTTATTTTACCAACATATTTATCTAAGATTTCTTCAATTTGAATATAATTTTCTACATAAACACTATTTATACGTACAATAATATCACCTGCACGTAATCCAGATTCATATCCAACACCGTCTTCAAGAAGTCGATCTACAACAAGTAAACCTTCAAAATCATACTCAAAGTTAAATTCTAAGATCTCTTCATTTTTTGTTTCAATTTCACCCTCAACTATTGGTTCAATCTCTTTTAAAACTTCTTTTTTTATTTCGTTCAATTTATTTTCATTTACTCCAAATCTATACAATTCTTCGAAAACTTTATATCCAAAAGAAACTAGAAAACTTCCTCTTTGAATATCTTCAAAACGAGTACCATTCTGAATATCTTCTAATATTTTTTTTGGTCTAAACAAAGGCAAATAAAAACTTGAATGATCTTCAATATTCCCACAAGAAACTACTGCTACAGCTTGTCCGTTTGAATTGATTACTGGTCCTCCAGATGAACCACCAACGGTTAAATCAGTAGCAGAGAAAAAAAAAGTATTATAACAAAGTGGATGATCAATTGTTTTCTTTGTTTGTCCAATAACAGATTCTACAAAAGTTAAACGTTCTCCTCCATTATTTCCCATGATTAATATTTTATCAGATCTAAGAAAAAAAATGAGGATGAAATAAAAATTTACGAGGATGCTGCATTTGGAAATAAAGGGATGGAAATTATTTTCTTGTTTGCTGTTAATTTTGCTGGATCGTAAAAAACAAATGCGAAATCATGAACTGGATCTACAAAGAGTGGGGTTAATTCAAGTTCTTGATTAGAAAGAAATTTTGCTGTCATTCGAACTGGACCTTGTCCAACAACATGTTTATTTGTTAGAATTAACCCCAGGGAAGAATCTACGATAAAACCAGTTGCAGATGCGATGGATTCGTTTGAAGTAACGTAATGGGAAAAGGGTTTCGGGTAAATTACAGAGATGCATACAACAGAGGGAGAATATTTTGTTTTTATAGACTCCCATGGATCTTTTTTGAATCCAAATTTTGGAAAGTTCATTGTATAGGGGGATTCTGGATATGATTAAACTTTCTTCGTTTGGGCTTGTGTCTGATTGTTTTTTGAAGACAATGTTTTTTTGTTCTTATTGTAGTAATGTGACATTGTTTTAATAAATGGATTACATATTATTATATTGAAACATAAGATAGATAAAGACTTCTAATATTATGGATTACGAAGTACTCTTAGTTGGTATTTAATACCTTCAAATATAGTTAGTTTTGATACTAAAAAATATTTCTCTTTCCGTAGGTAATCAAGAGAATATATGTTTTAGAGCTCCAAACAAAAACATTGGCATGGCATCCCTAAGCTTCAAGCAGAGCAACTACAAGAGAATGTCTGAAAATTTTGAGAAACAGTAGATTAATATCGTTTAAGCTTAAAAAAACTTTTAAAAAATGTATATTATGTTACTAATTCTGCTACTGATAGATTCCTGTTCCAATTTTCATGTATTATGCTCTGTTTATGAACCAGCACTAACGACAAATAAATTAAATTGGATGAAGGAAAAGTATAGTTCAATCCCGAATAATATAGTCAGTAAATTATTTATATGATAAGTAATTTAAAAATTTTTACTATTTAATTGAAGAACCTGGTATGTCTTAACGTATAGAAGATCCCTTGTCTTCCCGGGAAGATAAAACTATTTGGCAATGACAATATTACCAAATTCATGGTAATATCTTGTACCAATCAAGCTCATACAATCTGTGGTTTTTCACTGAAATATACATTTATATTGTTTCTGATTGTACAAGGCATTAAATATACCAAGAAAATTTCGCTAAATACTGGACCAGCCGATAGTAGCTCCATATCAAGTGTATTGGGGTTGATCTATGTTTACAGGTCTCAATGCGCAAACCCCAAGCTTTGCTTTATGAGTAATAGTATTTATAGAGCCAAGATCTTACTGCAGTTTAATTTGAAAATACCCTAGGTTTAACCGTGCCTCAAAATAATTACCAATTAGATTGTTTACTCGCATTTAGATACTTAGACTATACTTGACGAGTATCAAGCCTAAGTGGACTAGGCTGCCAGGACTATTGGAAAACTCTATAGAATGAAAATGCGATGCTGAGAAAATCAGTTGAATTTATCTATTAGCCTTTCAGTTTAAGATCTAAGACTGTGGTAAAGGAAAAAACTCTAGATCAATCAACCTACATTGCGAGACACAAGGTATTAATCAGTGCTCCTTTTTCTTGTTTATGGATCCATGTTATTAGGTATATATATTCAGGTAAAAAACTCTTGTAGGAAGAAAAAATTCATTATTATTACACCGAAAAAACCTTAATATTACAGGAAAGATTAATGTTCCGGAAGTTAAATGTACGTAGCGAAGGAACTTGATAGTGACTTTTCTACAGAGTTTTCGTGTTTTAGATAATTGGATGTTATTTTAGTTTACAGATCCAGGACCCCAATATTTATCGTTAATAACGATAAAAAGAGAAAATATTTAGCTGGTCAAATTTAGGGTAGAAAACTAGATATATTTTTGCTTGTTTCTCAAGTTATTATTTTTCTCGGGTAGAATTTCATTGATCATGCTCGAAGATTAAATTACATATCTTCTAGTGTTTCTTTCACTAGATTAGCACCTACAAAAAGTTGAGCAGGTAAATTCTGCAAATTAATCGTCTATGTTGTGTTATCAGCCTTGGTGCAGATACATGAATATGAACAGTTTAGTCACTGCAAGTATCTTGGGTTTTCTAATTTCAGAAAATCTGACGTGATACTCTCTGAAGTAACCCTTAAGAAGCTCAAAAATCTTCATAGGTCGTATAAATATGTTAGAATTGTTGACTAACCTCAAATTGTATTACCGAATGAAAAAGTATCTGTTTACTAAAGAGATCTGTTGTGTGGCGCCATTACTACTCTGGTTCGACTATAATGAAGAATCCTCTATATATTATGAAATCATTCTAACTTGGGGCAAGTTACAATGCATAGAAGATTTGCTTGTAGTTAATTATATTTTGCTTTCGGATAGAAGACACAAGATGTAACCATCGAAAGTGAGAAAATCTTATATTATGCTTTATGTAGTACTTAACTATATGTGGGGCATCCGCCTTCTTAACGAGGACTACATAGATGTATATTTCTTTCGGCGATGAGTAATAGTTTACCCTGTCATATCTGTGTGAAACTATAGTTCCTCCCATCCAGAAGTCAAGGTCTACGCAAAAATACACTTTAAGTTAAACTTAACAGTGGAGATGATCTGGCAATCTTTGTATCTTTCTTCTAACTACTCTAAGGGTTTTCTAAGCAACAGTTACATTTAAATAACTTTCTCGATGACAACTATGTTATGTGACGTATAGCATTGATATAACTCGCCTCAAAATTAGGACATTCGGTTGTATTGAGTTCCCGTAGAGGGCTATAGCTTGTCAAATATAGTATTTTGATTCCTTTATTTGGAGCCTTAGTGCGGTGTCCTCCAGTAAGGTAATAAGCAATAAGATGTTGCTCAATTGAAGCTGGCACTGGTCATTTCACCTATCCCAATATTTCCACCATGTGACAAAGCATACAAGAATTATTTTTCCTGTTGAAGCGATAGCAGCCAGCACATTGTGTTCGAGAATCAATAACCTTAAATAAGAAGCAGTTTATCAGTCAAATCGTGATTTTCTCTCATTATTGCCTGCTGGGAAGGATGGAAGTAATTGTGCTTCTCTTATAACCTCATATATAATACGCGCTTAAACAATAACCTTTAATTCGAATGGATAAATTTACACAAGCTTAGATAAGCAATAAGTAGGGAGTAAAAGTATCTAGTCATGGGATGAAGGAAAGAAGTATAACCAGGAAAACATTAACAGAATTTGGTCGGAACTAAATTATCAACGAAGAAACGGGCTATCACTTTAAGCTATAACAAAAAACATAATACCATATTCTTCTGGCAAATATTCTCTACAGCAATGGAGTAAGACATCAAGTACATATGCCATTTCTTCCGCCTATGCCTCAATGAGATTCAAGAAAATCCAATTTAAGAAGAGAATAACTAGTGAGATTCACCCCAAGCTCCTAATGCTGCTTATTTGATGTCTTATTTATTCAAGTTTTAAATGATGACTTGCTATTACTCAAGTGTAGTTATACCGATATCGATAAATATTTAAGCGTATGATAGAACTTTTTAAGGGGACTACATTTACATGGAATCAACGGATCTCGCAGAGAAGTTATGGTCGAAACTAATCCTTTACTGAGTAGCTATGGTGATTTTGAGAAACAGAAAGAATGCAATCATGGTTTCCAAAGAATAAATTTAAAGTTGATCCAGAAGCAAAAGAGATTTAAAGGGTCTTGAACTAGCTATGCCATTTACATCCTAATATCACGCTCTACTATAACAGTCTCACATTTGCCCATTGAGTTTCGGTCTGCGTAACCTCAATTTCAACTCAGTGTAGACAATTTCGATCTTACCACAGAAATTCGCGAAGCACCAGATAATCCTCACCAGTATCAACAAGTCAGAGCCCGTGCTAACGTTGGGTCGCAATAACTGCATACATAGCAAAAGTATGGCCTTAGATTGAAGACTGAGAGTCTGTATTCCCATTTCAGTGCACCGTACGACGAAACTTTATCTATCGGTACTTAATAAGTGAAACGACATGAGAGACTGAATCATAAGCATAAATACTTTTTGTCTTAGCAAGTACAAGGGTTTTTTAATGAGTTTAGCTTATACCATTCATATGTACTTAGTTCTAAACTAGTTGACCTCTAAATCTGGAAAATTTCGACATTCGGCATAGTAACGAAAAACACAAAAATGTAGTTCGAAGCCTATATCACCTTTTCCCCTCAGGATTAAATTAAAATGTTCAATGTTTTCACTAGTCTTCAAAGAAATTTGATTTAAGATGGATAAATGTGAACATCTGGAGCCAAAATGTGAAAAGTGTGGCAAATGTGAAAATGTAAGTACAGACGCGATACTGAAAACGCAAATGTGAATCTGACCGGGCAATATTTTAATAACTGTGGTTTAATTTGAAACTGGAGTGTAAATGGCGCAAAATAACAAGAAAAAAATTCGGTTAGGACAATAAGCGCAGGTAAGTTTAACTTATTCGTTAGCACCTGTGTCGGTACACAATATCTCAAAACAAAATGGAAATTTTCACAAAATGAAGGTGGAAGCTTAGATGCAATATTCAGAGTAAAAGAATAACATTCACGAACAATTAATATGTAGAAAACATATTGAAGAAGATCTACCCGAATTATTGCCTGCAAAGTAGAGGAAACGATTGATTTTTCAAATCAAAGCACGCATTGATCTACCAGATAGCAGCTCCCTGCAAGGCATGCGAGCATAAATCCAAAGACTTACCTGTGTTAAAGTTCAACTAGTCCTCTCTGAACTCCAGAGTAAGGGCATTTTGGGCAGTTGAAAGCACTACTGCTACTCACATATCCAGTCAACTATATTTCCTTTCATTACAACAAGACAACATTTTAAGTATCTACAAAGGCATTGTGAAACATGTATTGCATAAAAAATAATCTTAATCCACAAAAGAAATATTCCAATAGTTACTTGTAATGAAAATGACTAGAAGAATATTAATTCTTTCAAATGGATACCTTTTAAGAAACCTTTTCTGCATTGAAACCTCTGAATAAAAAGAAGAAATTTTGGGCAGTGAATACTTTATGCTTAAATCTATATAATAACTATTATAATCTCTACTATTTTATTATATTTCGTATTTTTTTCAACTATTGTATTTTAACGGCAGTAAAAATTTTATTCCACCAAAAATATTTTCAAGATGACCATATCAGCCATGAATTTTTCCATACAGTCAGATCAAGAAAAAAAACAAAATTTGAAAAGTCCCTAAAATGGTAGAACAGAAGGAATGGTCTAGTGTGCGTTTTGTTTCAGGTATATTCCTTCCCTTTCAGTTAATGTTTCCTTAGAGCACTCTGATCCAAATACAAATCACAGAAGAACTATGGAAGATGCCCACCTCGTACTCGACAAATTCAACCAAAATCCTTCCCAGGGTGTTTTTGCAGTCTTTGATGGTCACGGAGGTACCGGAATTGTTACATTTCTTGAGCAAAACTATGAACAGATTCTCAAGGATATGCTTTTACAACATTCTAATCCAAACAACTCCACAAATTCCTCTTCAAAGTTAATTTCCTTTTTTCCTGATTTGTAGATGTTGCTTAACGGCTAAGAAAACCGCTGGGGGCGACGGAATAATGGACGCTATAGTTGAAAGTTTTAGTAAAGCTGATGTTGATTCTGCACCAAGTGGCAAAAATAACTCAGGATCAACGGCAGCGGTATGTTTAGTAAAAACCGAAGGAGGAAAAAGAACACTGTACACGGCAAATGTTGGTGATACAAGAATTATATTAGCAAGAGGAAAGGAATCAGTGAGATTGAGTTATGATCATAGTTGTAATGATCAACAAGAGAAAGAAAGAATAGAAAAGGCAGGTGGGTTTATTTTGAGAGAAAGAATTTTGGGAATAATAAGTGTTTCTAGAGCTATTGGGGACCATAATATGAAGAAATTTGTTATATCAAAGCCACATACGAATATCACACAACTCTCTGATGGAGATCAGTTTATTATAATCGCATGTGACGGAGTTTGGGATGTATTGGAAGATAAAGAAGCTACAGAGTTTATAAAGGAAGGAATCAAAGAAAAAAAGTTTGATGAAGCCTCTGCAGCAAAAGCACTTGTAAAGGAAGCCATTCAAAAGGGTTCTCAGGATAATGTAACAGCTTTGGTTGTATTTCTCTAATTCATATCTTTGGTTTTGATACTGACTTGTATTATAAAATGAAGTTTTTTAAGCAATTAACTTCTGCAAAATAGTTTTTATTTCTTCTTCTTTTTTGTTTTCAACGGTTGAAACTTTCTCTCCCATTCCTGGAAATCTAAAATTAATCGAACACTCAAAAATACGTAGCCATTATTCTTGCCTCGGTTCCTGTTGCATAGCGTACTAGAATTGGTAGATTTGGATTTTCAAGTTTCAATATTGCATAATTGTTTTGAACGAATGCACGTAATCCAGCACTGGAGTCGCTTTTAGGACAGAACAAGAGTCTAACTTCTTTTAATGCTTTTGAGGATTGTTTCAACATTTTCTAAGTAGCAAATGATTGGATGGAAAAACTTAATTTAAACCAATTATGTTTCATTTTATGTGATCTGCATTATAGTTAAAGATTGCATTACTGTAGAATTAATAAATAATTCAAGGACGCGAACGTATAACAAAGACATGACAAAAGAATTAAAGTATAAAAGTCCCGCGACTAGAACAAGTCCAATAAGTGGAGTTTTGAGAAGGAAAAGAAAATCTGTTTATTTGCAAATTCGAAAGAATAATAAGAGAAAAGAGCAAGAGAAAAAAGAGATGAAAAGGAAAGTGATCACTCCAGTAAAGAAGAAAACGAAATTCACTGATACAGCAAGAAGAGCAAGAACTCCCTTAGCAAGAGTTTGCAACATAGCAAATCAAAATATAAGAACAGATACAAACAAGAAACAAATAATGAGATATGCGACTCGTAGTAGAAAAAAGCTGGAATTTGCCTCTTGAAGAATTAAATAGACAAATGTAGTTTAGGCAAATTCAAGAAATTTTAATTGTTAAATTGTTGTTTTTCATCTATAGCCGTTAAAAAAATAAATGGTTAAAAAAGGAAAAAAGAAAGGAAAAAGTAAAAAAATAGTGTGTCTTGATGTATAGGTAAAAAACAAAGAGAAGAAGATGAAAGGTTGTTGAAAGAGGAAGCTGAACGTGTATAAAAGTTGCGAATTGAAGAAGAGTTAGAAAAACAAAAACTAAAAGATTTGGAGGAAAGAGAACGAAAGGATGCTGAGCTAAGATCTTTAAATGAACGTTTTGATAACGAAGTTGATTCTTTAAAGAAGTTTCATTTAAATATTTACGAGAAAATGGAGACTGATGCGAGAAATATATTAGCAGAAACTATAAATGTTAATATCGAAAGCTTACCAGCCCTTAATGCATATCTGAATGAAGTGCAAGAGGTAGAATTATTAAAAAGGCTGAATGCCGAGAGCTTTAAAGATTGGTTTTCGTTACTTAAGAAAAATGAAAAGATCATAAAGAACATTATCACTCTTGAGCGACAAAATTCTAACACAAAAGCAGAGAATATGATGCTTTCTAGTGAGATTAAGGAAGTTGTTTCTTCTTTAACCAATGTCTCTTTAAACGCGCTAAGAAATGTTGCTGAAAGACATTTGAAGAAAATTGTTGATAATTTTAAACCAGAAAATAAAAAAAGTGAACAAAGCGAGCAGCTGCTTTGCTATGAGAATGAACAAAAAGATATTAAAATCGGATTATTTGTTAGACTTATAAGGAATGGGAAAAGAAGCCTTAGAACTAAGAAAATAGTTTTTAAAGACTTAGAAGTCACAATCGAGGTTCCAAAAGAAGTGAATTTAGATGAAAATGCGATATTATTTGTTCAGTTCAATTCCGATGTTAGATTAGGTTCACTTGAAAAAATTGGAGAGAAGATGAAAGATGAAAACGTCGAACAATTTTATTCATCCTACTTGGTTCAGACAATACAAATTCCAGAACCTTCGGTCAAAAGCTTTAATTGGGTGATGAGTTTTGGAAAACACAAGAACTCTAGATCAGAAAATCAGATTAAAGAAGAAATTATGTCCGCGGAGAAAGTAAAAATAGCGAGTAAAATGATGGATGGCGTTGTGACTGCATTTAGCTCACTAAAGGAAGAAATTAAGGGTTCATTGGACAGCTTTTCAAAGAAAAATGCCTCAACCAAAGAAACCCAAGAAAGTACGGAGACAACGAAAAACACTGAAATAGCTCAACAAAATTTTAATTTTAAGGTGGGAAGAGTATCTAGATTGGAAGATTTCAAGGTATTCTCACGTGAGGAGCTGGCTGTTCAAATTGATGAAAAAGAAAAGGAGATCTTAGTAGCGCCATCAGCAAGAGAAGACATAAACCATGAGGTTAATGATGATGAAAGTCAAAATGAAGATAGCAACAACACATTCACATCTAGATCTGTTCAAAGTAAGCAGCTTCAAATTATTACACAAAAATACAAGGTTATCACTTTCCAAGCTTTCTTGTGCCCTCATAGTATTTCTACGATTACCCAACCAAGAAAACAATTTTACCCTGTACGTGAGATTAATATTTACAATACTGAAACAGAAGTTGAATTCGTTCTAAGTGCCTCAGAGCTGCAGATTGTCATAATCTATAACTTGGAGGAAAAGGGATGGCTCTTGAGAAGTTGTTGTTCTATTCAGGAAGAACAAGAAAACTATATAACTAATTTAAAGTTAGCAAGAAATCTGCCTTCACTACTTAATAATATGGAGACGTATGGTCTAAACATATGGACAGCACAAATTATTTCGTTTGAGAAAGAAACTATACTCTATGATATTTGCGAGCTTCTTGGAAAGTTAAAAGTAGGTTATATCTTTAACTTAACAAGTCAAGACAACAGTAAATATAAAGTAAATATATTAAGAAGTGATGAAAGCAATGGGAAAGCAATATCTGCTACACTTTGCATGGAAAGTCAACTAAAGAGAGGATATGCATGGGCAAAAGAAGGTGGAGAGTTAGTTGGCAGCTTACTTGAGCTCTCTCCTACTTCCTTCTTCAATAAGATACCTAAACTAGATATCAAGCTTTCTGTATTTGATTTTTTTGTGAACATTTGCATACTAAAATAATCTTAAACAATATCTCAAATATTGTAAAAGGGGTCTCATTTTGGAAAACCATTCAAATTAATTAATACTCACTAACAAAAGGGTCCTTGAAAGTATTCTCTTAAATATTTTTTCTTGCAGCTGCTGAATATAAATTTCTTCCATTGTGTCCTCTCAAAGCTTGAATACTCGCTCTATTACCTGCATTGCCCACAAATTGACTATTGTCAACTTTTGCATTCTCACTAAAATTATTTGCTTTGTTCACAAGGGCATTTCTAGAAGCCTTCCTTCTGTTTCTTTCAATTTCCATCTTAGTTTCTTTTTCCTGCTTCAAGGCCTTTTCATTTTCTGCCTTTGCCTTATATGCATTTCGCTTTACTCTTCTTCTTCCCGCCAAGAGGTGAATCAAAGCTTCATCAGCACTCGATGTGTCTTCATTCTCGATTCGTATCAACTCATGCTGTGCTCTCATTCTAACTACCTGGCTTTTTGAGGTATCCTTAATAACATTGGTTAAACCTCTCATCTCTTTTTCTCTGTGTCTTCTAACCCCCATTACTTCTTCTATAGCCGCTTCAATCTTTGGATCCGTGTCCTTCCCAAAAGTAAACAACGCCTCCAGTATATAATGACCAACCCCAGTAACTCCTACTCCATCTTTTGAAAGATCAATCTCCCTTGGAATACTTTTCCCCTTCTTTTCGAAGAAATCACGTAACCTATGAAATGTGACGCCACAACAAAACTTTACACCATTACTTTGTAGTGCAGCAACAGATACTCAATGAAAACAATAAGACCGTTATTATCCAAATCAATGTCCTTTAGCTCCATCTTTCTCTCCTGGGCTGTTCGGGTCTTACCATTTTTCTGTAGGAAATCTGCTGCTTGCGTGTGATTCAGAGCGTCCACATTGTGCGACTCTACATAAGTATTGAACTTATCTGCAAGTGTTGTGACATCTCTCCAACTTTCCCCAAGTACGAGAATATATCGTTTCAAGAAAAACTCAAGTTGTTCTTCAACTGGAGAGGCAACAAGTTTTTCAAATTCTTTTCTAAAATTCATCTTTTTGTTTTTGCTTTAACGGCAAAGTATTGCTGTTCGGTTCTACTTTTGGGTACAATTCAGCAACTTAAAACTTTGCATCACTACCGGAACTATAAAATTCTTATTCCTATACCGTTGACGATTCTTGTTTGCATGAATATTCCGGTTTGTTGATACAACCACACTCGGGGGATTCAGTGAGGGGGAGTGACCTACTGGATCATATTTTGGGCAATTTCGCATCCTTTGAAAGGAGAAAACTCACTAAATGCAATCAAAGTCATTGATATACAAACAGAAGCCTAAAATCGTGTCCCGCACTCTATTATTGACTATTCCATTTTCTCCCCAGTTTCATGCTTTGCTTCTAGGAGCAGATTTGCTTTATTGATAATTTATCAATAAGTAATTCGCCTATATATTTCTTATTGTTCGATTCTGATAATTCAATAAACATTTTGACTGGTTATTGGTAATCATTTGATTATGAATAATAAACTGGGACATATGTCCTTGGGCCAAGAGACCAAGAAATCTATGCTTCTATCTGCCACAGTTTGAAACAGTTTAAAAGACGGGGCACATGGCCCTATTGCATCCTATTTACGGATTATTAACGGGCCAACTGGCCTTTTTATACAAATTTTCATACGGTGAACAATTGAAATATATGCCCTTGGGCCGTTTGGCCCAATGCGGTGTGGCTCAATTTAGTATTGATAAACAATTGATAATAAAAAAAAAAGAAACACTTGCTAAGAATTCAAATCCCAATTCTTTTAATGATAATCAGACTCAAAACTCTTTTCAACTAATTATTAACAGTTTTTATTAAGTCCTACCCCTGTTTGCAATACATTGCCCCATATTAGAGCTTGTACTATGCGATACACTCGTCTCTGTAAGCTAGTAGCATATATATATAGCGTAGATCAGGTTAGATCACACATAGTTATTCTGAAAAATTGTTCTAATTTTTTTGTTTCGTTATCCAACAACAGCTTAAGAGTTCAAAAACAAGAATTTGACTTGGTCTTCCTCATGGGTAGAAACTCAAACCCATTAGGACCTAAGTACACAATATTACACATACTAGTCATAACGGAATCAAAACTGAACAAAATATTTCGAGGTTGCAGAGCAACAACCCAAGTTGCCAATCTTAGAGTTAGCCGAGTAGAACGTAGAAGCTACGAAGCTGAAAGGCTAAATTTGAGGAGCTTAGCTACGATACAATGAGTCAAGTTGCCTGAATCTATTGTTCCAATAAATGATTTCCCTTTGGTCTTTGTGTAGTTTCTTAAGCTAGACAGCAGCTAACAAAGAATTCAATCTTATCTTGGTCTGCTATGTTTCCGAGGGTTCACTCAGCTCAACTACCAGCAAGGCTTTCTACTCTTTTATTTTAATTTTCCCCATGAAGCTTCACACGATTCCTGGTTAATCAAAAAGAAGTTGTTACACAGAGTTGTCATTAAACAATACCTTTTCTTCCTGTTCATTCAAGATACTAACAGAACTATCGTTTCAAGAGGAATCTAGCAAAAGCTCTCAGTATGTCCACGCGGTTACCTGCCACAATAGAAAACATTCTGGTATAGGCAGATGTGTCTGAGAGGTAGTGCTTCGGTACAGATATGTTAAAATGCTTCACCCAAGGTCATGGTCCTAGTCAATCGGCAACAATAAGTCAAGCAAAGAAATCCGGAAATCTGGAAGTAGAAAAATGATCAACCAAAGGAATTTAAGACTACAGAGTTTAGTACTGTAAATACAAGTTTTAAGTGTCTCTACCTCCTCTTAAACAATTCCATGGACTGTTTCCAAAGATAATTTTTTTGTGGTGAGCACAAACTATTACTAAAGTTTGTGAGATTAACCCTGCTACAATGCAAGTCAGTCTTTACCCGTCTACTTAGCGCATATGTTCACCAAAAAAAGTTTGCCACTTCCCAAACAAGCTCTCATGACGAAAGCAATCATTGCTGACATTCCCTATGAAAACTTCACCCATGCGCAAAAGAGAACGCAATTCTTTCACAACGTGAGCTTCACAAGCAACCATTCTTCTATTACCAAGTAATAAACTCAGACAGCATTATGAATATAGAAATAAAATATATACCAGAGAATCTTAAAATACTTTGGTAACATGAAAAGCCACTTGATTTTTCCTTTGAATTAGAGTATGGTATGGAGCTTACGAGCTTCTTTAATCTTTTAAAATTTACCCAAAGGATCTCAAAGGACATTCCTTCTCTTACTTGTGTACGCGGAAATTGTACTATATTGGCCATATAACAAAATAGTTAAAACATTAAAATTATCTTCTGGTCCAAAGTGACGAAGAAACAACATAGTTGTCAAAAGTAAAGTTAGTAATATAACTTTAGTTGAATCTTATCAGAGGAGAAATCTTTCAACATTCTCTGCTACAACTTAATTTCAGAACATTTCAATGCGGCGAACTTACAGAACCGGTTCTTGGTACATAAAAAATGTTCAGAGAAGATTATTTCCCACTAGCCAGCATTATTAGGTTTCCTGGTTGATCCTACTAACAGATAAATGTCGAAGTAGTAATACTTAACTTAAAGGGGGTCCTTTTAGATTCCTATCCAGAAAAGCGTCAGTCAAGTTAACAATAAGTTGCGAACCTAGGACCAGTATCCTAAAAGAATACAAATTCTGAATGGGGTTAAAATCTCGATAAGATTCTTCGAAATCCTATGAAGAAACCACGTTTCATTTGGCCTAGAAAGGTTTATGATATTACAGATCCTTAGAACCACGATGGAATATCATTTGATGTCACAAGTTCTTGGGGTAGGTAGGTACACGATGAAACTTGAAGTTAGTCGAATACGTCTTAACCTCTAGATTCCTAGGATTCTTGGCGTATTAGACTGAACTCTTTAACTCGAAAGCATGTTAGTATCTTATCCCTTACTTTCATATAATAACAGTTCTTATGGTTACCTTTGATATAGCGAAGAGAGTTGGAACAAGTAAATTTCTTGATCGAAGCCAAAGAGTTACCGCATATTACAATATATAACTTTACTTGTTTTTCAATGAGCCTTTTGAAGACGTAAACCTACTTATCCTGCTTAGTTTAGTACATGCCAACCCCTGTTACACTTGGCATAAATATCAGAGTTTCTATAGATAGGAGTTCAGTTGACACATGCCTAAGGAAAATGATGATCCTTATCTGACTCAAGCTTAAGAAAATATATATCCGAAGAGTAAATAAACAAAGGATTCCTTCTAATGGGTATTTGAGATCCGTTTTCCATTCTCATATTGCCTTGCTCTTGTACTTTATAACCACCAAACGCGTCTGAACTTTCGAATATTCGCTGTTGTCGAGTTCATCGAAACCACCCTTGTGAACATAAAAATAGTAGCATTTATATCAAGACTTATATAATATATATTTAGAATACAGTTATAATGGTTGCTACTTTTTTCCTGGTAGAATTTTTTGCCCAAAAGTAACTCCACCTTTTCTTTTCATTGTCGCATTCTTCAAATTAGTCCATTTACTCTCCAGCTGGGACTCAAGTTTAGGATCCGTTTTTGGTTCATCTACTTCATTTCGTGCTTCCATTGCTTCTAAGCTTTCGGAGAGCCTTTTCCACAACATCGCAGTTAGCCTCCATTCCAACAACACATCTTGCAAGGCACTTTCGTCAAATGGCTTAGAAACGACACCATGCAAACAGCACCCAGGTTCTTCTTTCGGCTGGTCCAGATCAAAGTACATTCCCAATACAGGAACCTTGTAAGGAGGTGACGAAACATAGCGAGCAAATGATTTCAACTCATCTCTCTCTCTCTGTTTCATCATTGCTGGTGCAACAATAATGGCATCGAAATGGGTCACTGCATACATTGCCATTCTATTCTTAGCATCTTTTACTCTATAATAAAAAGCACAAGAAAAATACGTAAACACGCTGATGAGATCAGCATTTATATTTTCAAACATCAGCATCATAGTTTTTATAAACGTAACTCTTGAGCTTAGAACTAGCACGTTCTTTCTTCTTCTCTTTGCATTATTCACTTCAATATCACTTAATCCATGCTCTGCATCTGGAGTATCTTTAGCATTAATCTTATCTCGTAGAATATTTCCATATATATCTTTCTCAACATATGCATAATTCCATCTACAATACCAAGCGACAAAACCAAAGATATTCTTCGAAGTGAGATCTCCAAGTGTTCCCGCAACCATGTCCACATTTTTTCCCACTACTCGTACACCTGCTGGACCAAGAACCCAAAATAAAGGAAAGGTAGCCCATGAGGAAAGCATCAACATGGTCATCAAAACAACCTAAAAGTCTGATTCAATCGAAAAAAAATACCGGAAGCCGACCTTTGGGAACAAAGTTTTTTAGGTTAAATTTTGTGATCATTACAATTTTGAAGAAGAGAAAATAAGCATGAAAAATTCCAGTTAAGAAACAAAACCATTTCAGAAAACCTGTTGAAATTGCGCCGAACGTAGCACAAACGATCATGACTTGATCAAGTATAACAATCGTTCTTTCCTCTTCATCTTTTATTCTCAACCCGACACTGCTATGAAGTTTCATCCACTGCATTAACATTACAGGACAAGTCAATAACCAAGAAAAATATCTTCCTAGAGGTACTTCTTTGCCTTCTTCTATCTTTACCCAAGTCAATCCATACCCTGCCAGAATCTTACTGCCATAATTTATAGTAGTTACAGCTGATACGTAAATCACTTCATTTGAACACCTACCTGCAAACTTCTGAACTGTAAGAAATCCTGTCAGGAGACCCGAGGTTACTACGAGTATACTCTGTGTCAGAATAACTAATTCATCGGAAACAAAATCCTCCTGTGTCACCATAAATGTTTAACGGCAAGTACACAATAGAATAAGATAAGAGTAAAACAGTTTCAAGGGTTAACCTTCAAAGTGTACGTCAATGATTTCTTTGAGAATATTGAAGTTGTACACCTCTGATATTTTTCTGAATTGATCAAATAGTTTATCGACATTTTCTTCGGTAATGGAAGCGTGTGATTCAGTTTGAATAGCTAGTTTTTCTGGAGATGGATGTGAAACAGAGTTTCCAAGTAAGGTTTTTGCATAGTTCAAAGGCATGCGACAAGAACACTGAAGATCAAATAAGAAGATCTTCTGGTAAAAGTTTTGGTATTGCTCAATTATTCTAGTTTCCAGGATATGCGAGTCTACTTCAGTCTCACATTCTATGCAGTAAAAAAACTCAGTCCCGTAACTTTTTTCTTCCGGGGAAACATCTATATCAAAAACGTGGAAACACGATCTGCAAGTATAATCTTTCACTTTCACTGGTGCTATCTTGTTCCTCGACAGATCCTCTACAAGATAACTTGGCTGGTTTATTAACTTCAAAGAATTCCTTTGAATCACAGTCTGAGCTTGATTACACCCTGTAAGCTTCATGAAATTGCTTACCAGAACCACAAATCGATGCAGATCTTCTCTGGATAGTTGACCGGAAAACTCATGCTTCGTGTACATCGCTTGCATCTTCAAATCTCGCAACCTGTTTCCAAGAAACTTCAGGATTTTTGGCTGCAAATCTTCGATCAAAAATGTCAGAAAACTATTATCATCCAGATTTTGTTCAACTGGAACTCGAAGTATTTGGTCAATTATATTAAAGAACATTCTTTTCAATACTGGTGGCAGCTTTTGAGCAAGAGATAATCTTTCATCCAGCTTTAGGGTTTCATTATCTGCTGTACATAGGCCAGCCCAGTTCACCTCATCCAATACTATGAGATTTCTGTGGTACTCTGTGACGTTAAATAACAAGTACTTGCAAACATCAACTGATTTTATGGCAGATATCAATTTGGAAACACTTTCTTTCGCCTCTTCAAAAGAACAAGCTTTCGTTTCAAGTAGGATTTTGCTTTTTCTCTTTTGTCCAAGTATCACCTTTGCTCCCATATTCTTACAATGTTGCAGAACTTCCAGAAATAGTTTGTCTGATATAATGTCTATCAAACTATCTAGATGCTTGTTATAGTATACATATGTTGGATCGGTTATCATCCTATGTAAACTCTCTAACATTACTTCTGCAAAGCTGTTTCTTTTCTCTTGTGCGTGTTCAACAAATGTAGATATCAAACTTCGCAATACTAGGAAGAAACCTTCTGCTTCAGCAAACTTTGAGGAAAAACCTTCAAGCTTGTTTCCTTCTCGACCAAGAAGTTCTTGTGATTTTACAATAGAGCATAGCACTAAATTATTCACGTGAATCTCAACAGCATAGCTTTGGTAAAATCCAGGATGAGAAATTCTCAATGGACTTCGCGTATCATCTAGTAATCTTCGTACCAAGAGATTTTCATTCTGTTTTTTTATCTGTGTCTTTTTCTTTTCTGCCTTTACACTCCACAGTTTGTCTATTTTCAGCTCTGATAATCCTGTAGATTTAGTCTTCAGCGGTTTTCCCATTTGATGCTTTTGGTATTGTCGTGCAAAAAAACATGCAAACATACTTTCTGCAAAATCATCTCCCAACATGTTAACTGGAATTTGAGAGTATTTAGATGCAGCTAGTAAATTTTTCCAGGCCAACTCTTGTTCGAATAACTGTTTCACAGAATGCTTCAACAAGGCCTTCCCTACTTGAAGAAAATCTAAGTTTGCATCTTCCACTTTTAGTGGGTATAAATAAGGAACCTTTATCTTGATGTGAAGCTGATCGCGCCTATTTAGGGAAAAAAGTTTCAACGAGTTTGTCGCTATAACAATATTTTTTCCTTTGCTGAATGCATATTTGGAGGCAACTTCAGAGAGCTCTGCTGGAGAGAATGGACGTTCCTTAATAATAGACCCTAGAGATAGAGTAACAGGTGTTTTCCAATCAAAACCAAGACTTTCAGTTGCTGACTTCCATAAATCGGACTGTTCCAAATTTTGACTCTCCAGGTTCGTCCACAAAACTACTCTAACTTCATCAGCGATGGATATTCCGCGAAAATGCACTTTGCCTGTGTTTACCTTTGGTAGGAACGCCGCCGTGAAATAGCTCTGATTAGAATTCCATTGGTACACAAAGATTTTCTGAACTCGATCATTAGGTAAATATTTATTGTTTTTAGTACTCAGCATTTTCAACTCATCAATTAAATATGGGTTCATTCGAGATCCCTTTAAGCCAGAATTTAATCTTTTTCTTTTTTCAGTCAATAACCCTTGAGGTTTGGGGTGACACACACAACCTAACTGCGCAATTACATCAATAATACTATGATTTTGAGGCACCTCAATAAACTTGTGTAAATATGTTCGATCTTTTAAGACTTCGACCTTGAAAGTTTGCACAATTTTAGATCTCCTCTGAGAAATAGTTTTCTCAATGTTGATAATCTGCCAATATTGCTCTTTATTACTACGGTGATCCTGCACCCATCTATCCCTAAAAGAAGTGGTTTGCTTTATTCTCCCTAAGTTTCTATTGCGAAACCAAAGCTTTTTTCGCTCATTTAACCAAGTGCTGAAATTATCATGAAGCTCAAAAGGTTGTGCATTTTCTTTCAAACTTTCCATCTCCTTTTCGACTTCAACAGTTTGAGGTTTCTTCCAAAGTTTCCTGTCAGGAAAGACTCGTTTACTAGTGTTTCCAGAAAGAACAGAGAAGAAGTTTGTCAACTTCTGCTGTTTAGGACCGTTTCTATCGTTAATTATTCGCTGAACCCATTTTGGTAGTGGAACTAGAGGGATCGGATTCTCAAGACCTTGCAAAATAGCTGGAATACAAACGACTTTAAGCATAACAGTAGAGAGTCTCTCAAAATAGTAGTCCCAATCAATAACTTCTCTTAAACTTGTCTTTGAACTATGGGTCCATTTTTTTATATATGTCTCTCGAATATTGGGGTCAGCTGAGAATATTGCGCATGGAATGGCCCTGGCACTAGTTGCAAAACCTACATATAAGAATATAAAGACATAAATTACCTACAGGTTCTTTTGCAATAATTAATTTACAGTTTAGTCCAGAAGAGTCAGATTCTTCAAGGCGCAAGAACTCTGTAAGTCTAGTAGCCGCTGTTATATTGTTGCTCTTCTGCTGCCCATACTCTTTCAGAGATTTGGACAAGCTTCTATCTTCAGCTAAGAGATCTAAGATCTCAGCATCAGAAAAATTCTCGCCCTTTGTAAGAATTATATTTAGCCAGGAAATTGAACTGGTAGCAACTGAATCATAACACTGCTGTAATGTTTCTCCATCAAGGAACTTAGAAAAACACTGAGACTGATATTGTTTTACTATCCCAAGCTCACCCCGACGTTTTAATTCAAATCCTTTCAGTTCAGCAAGGCTTTTATCCAGGTTGAACACAGCATATCGTTTCTTCAAAATTTTCCCTTCTTCTTGAGAGGAAGGGATGACCATGCACTTATAAGGTCCATCAACTTCAAACTCAATACTGCACTCAGACTTCATACTATACTCTTCTGCTCTTTTTGATCCAGTTATCAATGTTTGGTATTGAGGATTTGTAAATTTTTCTGCAGTGAGTGAGTTCAAAATAACACATGGATAAGAAATTGATAAAGATCCGCCACTAAACTAAATAAAAGAACAGATTATACGTTTTCAACTTTACTTTGAAATTTTCAGGAAAAGATATTGGCAGCATGCACCAGACTCCATCAGTGTCTAACTCAAGTACACGACCTACACCTTCAATCAACTTCTTTGCTTCTTTAATAATATTCGCTCCTGTATGAGTAACCATGGCAGCCATCTCCATACTGAACCATCTCGATCCTTGCCGCATCACATATCCATAGAAGCTATTTAAAATACACTTGTGTGCTAACTGCAAACTATCATAGAGGACAACTTGATCCGACATTTGTTGAATTTGGACTCCTAAGTCCTCTTTCTTAGCAGGAGAACTTTCATCTTTCTGCTGTTGTACAAGCTTCATTTTAGCCTTGAATGATTTTTTAACAAGTCCTTTGTACTCGTACCTTCTATCCCTAAAACTTCGAACAGTATCGACATAGAAACTGTTTTCCCTTTGACAAACAATCCCTGACCTAGTTTCCACAATTGTCTCCTTTGCTTTAGCATAGTTCTTTTGACAGTATTGTTTTAATCTGGACCTTAAAATCTTTGTCTGATCTGCACGAGCAAGATGTTTATATAACTTGTTTTCTATCTTTTCTGCCATCAGTTGATTCTTCAAATTTTCAAGTTCATTTTTCTTTATCGACATGATGTCCCCTCTCCAGACCCAA
>JAALGZ010000153.1:0-5000 GCA_015227615.1 Labyrinthula sp. Ha | reverse complement strand
ATGGAGTTGTAGCTGGAGCTACTAGGGGTACATCCAGAGCAGTTGAGCCACGTAAAAATGTCTAGAACTTCTATAAACCACTTGCTTATTGGTAATCAACTAGAACTAAGTATTATACCATTTTTAGGTGAGTTTTGACATTCCTTCACTTTCTAACAGTTGATCTACTTGTAGATGGAGTTGTAGCTGGAGCTGCTAGGGGTACATCCAGAGCAGTTGAGCACAACCAAAATGTCTAGAACTTCTATAAACCACTTGGGTTATTGGTAATCAACTAGAAACTAAGTATTATACCATTTTTAGGTGTGTTTTGACATTCCTTCACTTTCTAACTGTTGATCTACTTGTAGATGGAGTTGTAGCTGGAGCTGCTAGGGGTACATCCAGGGCAGTTGAGCACAACCAAAATTTCTAGAACTTCTATAAACCACTTGGGTTATTGGTAATCAACTAGAAACTAAGTATTATACCATTTTTAGGTGTGTTTTGACATTCCTTCACTTTCTAACTGTTGATCTACTTGTAGATGGAGTTGTAGCTGGAGCTACTAGGGGTACATCCAGGGCAGTTGAGCACAACCAAAATGTTTAGAACTTCTATAAACCACTTGGGTTATTGGTAATCAACTAGAAACTAAGTATTATACCATTTTTAGGTGTGTTTTGACATTCCTTCACTTTCTAACTGTTGATCTACTTGTAGATGGAGTTGTAGCTGGAGCTACTAGGGGTACATCCAGGGCAGTTGAGCACAACCAAAATGTTTAGAACTTCTATAAACCACTTGGGTTATTGGTAATCAACTAGAAACTAAGTATTATACCATTTTTAGGTGTGTTTTGACATTCCTTCACTTTCTAACTGTTGATCTACTTGTAGATGGAGTTGTAGCTGGAGCTACTAGGGGTACATCCAGGGCAGTTGAGGACAACCAAAATGTCTAGAACTTCTATAAACCACTTGGGTTATTGGTAATCAACTAGAAACTAAGTATTATACCATTTTTAGGTGTGTTTTGACATTCCTTCACTTTCTAACTGTTGATCTACTTGTAGATGGAGTTGTAGCTGGAGCTACTAGGGGTACATCCAGGGCAGTTGAGGACAACCAAAATGTCTAGAACTTCTATAAACCACTTGGGTTATTGGTAATCAACTAGAAACTAAGTATTATACCATTTTTAGGTGTGTTTTGACATTCCTTCACTTTCTAACTGTTGATCTACTTGTAGATGGAGTTGTAGCTGGAGCTGCTAGGGGTACATCCAGAGCAGTTGAGCACAACCAAAATGTCTAGAACTTCTATAAACCACTTGGGTTATTGGTAATCAACTAGAAACTAAGTATTATACCATTTTTAGGTGTGTTTTGACATTCCTTCACTTTCTAACTGTTGATCTACTTGTAGATGGAGTTGTAGCTGGAGCTGCTAGGGGTACATCCAGAGCAGTTGAGCACAACCAAAATGTTTAGAACTTCTATAAACCACTTGGGTTATTGGTAATCAACTATAAACTAAGTATTATACCATTTTTAGGTGTGTTTTGACATTCCTTCACTTTCTAACTGTTGATCTACTTGTAGATGGAGTTGTAGCTGGAGCTACTAGGGGTACATCCAGGGCAGTTGAGGACAACCAAAATGTCTAGAACTTCTATAAACCACTTGGGTTATTGGTAATCAACTAGGAAGCTAAGTATTATACCATTTTTAGGTGTGTTTTGACATTCCTTCACTTTCTAACTGTTGATCTACTTGTAGATGGAGTTGTAGCTGGAGCTGCTAGGGGTACATCCAGAGCAGTTGAGCACAACCAAAATGTCTAGAACTTCTATAAACCACTTGGGTTATTGGTAATCAACTAGAAACTAAGTATTATACCATTTTTAGGTGTGTTTTGACATTCCTTCACTTTCTAACTGTTGATCTACTTGTAGATGGAGTTGTAGCTGGAGCTGCTAGGGGTACATCCAGAGCAGTTGAGCACAACCAAAATGTCTAGAACTTCTATAAACCACTTGGGTTATTGGTAATCAACTAGAAACTAAGTATTATACCATTTTTAGGTGTGTTTTGACATTCCTTCACTTTCTAACTGTTGATCTACTTGTAGATGGAGTTGTAGCTGGAGCTGCTAGGGGTACATCCAGAGCAGTTGAGCACAACCAAAATGTCTAGAACTTCTATAAACCACTTGGGTTATTGGTAATCAACTAGAAACTAAGTATTATACCATTTTTAGGTGTGTTTTGACATTCCTTCACTTTCTAACTGTTGATCTACTTGTAGATGGAGTTGTAGCTGGAGCTGCTAGGGGTACATCCAGGGCAGTTGAGCACAACCAAAATTTCTAGAACTTCTATAAACCACTTGGGTTATTGGTAATCAACTAGAAACTAAGTATTATACCATTTTTAGGTGTGTTTTGACATTCCTTCACTTTCTAACTGTTGATCTACTTGTAGATGGAGTTGTAGCTGGAGCTACTAGGGGTACATCCAGGGCAGTTGAGCACAACCAAAATGTTTAGAACTTCTATAAACCACTTGGGTTATTGGTAATCAACTAGAAACTAAGTATTATACCATTTTTAGGTGTGTTTTGACATTCCTTCACTTTCTAACTGTTGATCTACTTGTAGATGGAGTTGTAGCTGGAGCTGCTAGGGGTACATCCAGAGCAGTTGAGCACAATCAAAATGTTTAGAACTTCTATAAACCACTTGGGTTATTGGTAATCAACTAGAAACTAAGTATTATACCATTTTTTGGTGTGTTTTGACATTCCTTCACTTTCTAACTGTTGGTCTACTTGTAGATGGAGTTGTAGCTGGAGCTGCTAGGGGTACATCCAGAGCAGTTGAGCACAACCAAAATGTTTAGAACTTCTATAAACCACTTGGGTTATTGGTAGTCAACTAGAAACTAAGTATTATACCATTTTTAGGTGTGTTTTGACATTCCTTCACTTTCTAACTGTTGATCTACTTGTAGATGGAGTTGTAGCTGGAGCTGCTAGGGGTACATCCAGAGCAGTTGAGCACAATCAAAATGTTTAGAACTTCTATAAACCACTTGGGTTATTGGTAATCAACTAGAAACTAAGTATTATACCATTTTTAGGTGTGTTTTGACATTCCTTCACTTTCTAACTGTTGATCTACTTGTAGATGGAGTTGTAGCTGGAGCTGCTAGGGGTACATCCAGAGCAGTTGAGCACAACCAAAATGTCTAGAACTTCTATAAACCACTTGGGTTATTGGTAATCAACTAGAAACTAAGTATTATACCATTTTTAGGTGTGTTTTGACATTCCTTCACTTTCTAACTGTTGATCTACTTGTAGATGGAGTTGTAGCTGGAGCTGCTAGGGGTACATCCAGGGCAGTTGAGCACAACCAAAATGTTTAGAACTTCTATAAACCACTTGGGTTATTGGTAATCAACTAGAAACTAAGTATTATACCATTTTTAGGTGTGTTTTGACATTCCTTCACTTTCTAACTGTTGATCTACTTGTAGATGGAGTTGTAGCTGGGCTGCTAGGGGTCCTTCCAGAGCAGTTGAGCACAACAAAAATGTATAGAACTTCTATAAACCACTTGGGTTGTATTAATCAACTAGAAACTAAGTATTATACCATTTTTAGGTGTGTTTGACATTCCTTCACTTTCTAACTGTTGATCTGCGTAGATAGGTTGTAGCTGGAGCTGCTAAGGGGAATTTTATCAAACGGTTGAGCACAACCAAAATGTCTAGAACTTCTATAAACCACTTGGGTTATTGGTAATCAACTAGAAACTAAGTATTATACCATTTTTAGGTGTGTTTTGACATTCCTTCACTTTCTAACTGTTGATCTACTTGTAGATGGAGTTGTAGCTGGAGCTGCTAGGGGTACATCCAGAGCAGTTGAGCACAACCAAAATGTCTAGAACTTCTATAAACCACTTGGGTTATTGGTAGTCACTTATAAACTAAGTATTATACCATTTTTAGGTATGTTTGTTCTTCACTTTCTAACTGTTGATCTACTTGTAGATGGGTTAGCAGGCTGCTAGGGTACTATCAGAGCAGTTGAGGACAACAAAAATGTCTAGAACTTCTATAAACCACTTGGGTTATTGGTAATCAACTAGAAACTAAGTATTATACCATTTTTAGGTGTGTTTTGACATTCCTTCACTTTCTAACTGTTGATCTGCTTGTAGATGGAGTTGTAGCTGGAGCTGCTAGGGGTACATCCAGAGCAGTTGAGCACAACCAAAATGTCTAGAACTTCTATAAACCACTTGGGTTATTGGTAATCAACTAGAAACTAAGTATTATACCATTTTTAGGTGTGTTTTGACATTCCTTCACTTTCTAACTGTTGATCTACTTGTAGATGGAGTTGTAGCTGGAGCTGCTAGGGGTACATCCAGGGCAGTTGAGCACAACCAAAATTTCTAGAACTTCTATAAACCACTTGGGTTATTGGTAATCAACTAGAAACTAAGTATTATACCATTTTTAGGTGTGTTTTGACATTCCTTCACTTTCTAACTGTTGATCTACTTGTAGATGGAGTTGTAGCTGGAGCTGCTAGGGGTACATCCAGAGCAGTTGAGCACAACCAAAATGTCTAGAACTTCTATAAACCACTTGGGTTATTGGTAATCAACTAGAAACTAAGTATTATACCATTTTTAGGTGTGTTTTGACATTCCTTCACTTTCTAACTGTTGATCTACTTGTAGATGGAGTTGTAGCTGGAGCTACTAGGGGTACATCCAGGGCAGTTGAGGACAACCAAAATGTTTAGAACTTCTATAAACCACTTGGGTTATTGGTAATCAACTAGAAACTAAGTATTATACCATTTTTAGGTGTGTTTTGACATTCCTTCACTTTCTAACTGTTGATCTACTTGTAGATGGAGTTGTAGCTGGAGCTACTAGGGGTACATCCAGGGCAGTTGAGGACAACCAAAATGTCTAGAACTTCTATAAACCACTTGGGTT
>JAALGZ010000152.1:0-10452 GCA_015227615.1 Labyrinthula sp. Ha | reverse complement strand
AAGAATGGATTGGTATCGTTAAACCCTCATAAGGCATTTATTTAATTTTCAAGGTTTCCATAATGAATAAGCATTCGGGGAATTTCTAGAATGTAGAATCAAAAGGTGGCACAGCGATTTATACATAAAAATCGTAAGGAAATGAAGCAGAAGGCTACATAGCATCTTAATTCAACCTCAATAACCATCCAGCACATAATTTCAATCATCATTAACCAGCTAAAGGTTCAGAAGGAAGGTTGTGTTACATTGATCTTATTTTGTGCTCAATTATTTTTTTGTTACTTTGAATCGATGTTTTTGAAAATTCTAATGGAAGATGAAAATACTACTTACACGATACTGATAAGCCATATTGAAAATTTAATGACCAGATGGAAGGATATGACATCCCGACACCAGAAGCAGATATAATAATATGCGAGGAAGATGGTGCAATGTAAAAGAAAGACAACGATGGAAAACTAGATAAAATAACTGGTCAGTGTAGTGACTTCATAGGCTAGGATGAAGCTCTATCCAGTGGACAAATAAATCTGACTGCACGACCTCATTTCTAACGATATGCCGAGAGAGTCAGTACACTGGTAACTAAGACTTAACTTAGCAATTTATTTCTGTATTAATTCTTACTTAATTATCTCATTCTATTAAATCTGTTTATATGTTTAAAATAGCATTAGTTCGATACACTCTAATGATATTTAAATAGCCTTACGTACTATGTAGCTACAACGTAATTCACCTCCAGAAATTTCTTGAAGTTACTTTCATCTAAACTGTACAGTACATATTCAAAAATCTCTTCTCAGAATTATTTAATATAAAATTCGCTCGATATATCAATGGTTTTAGATTCTTATTTAATAATGAAGTATCCGTTTGGTATCCCGTTTTTTACTTTTGGATAGCCTCATTTATAAGTGATGTACAATTTAGTTATGTTTCATTCATTCTCGAGTTCTTAAGAATGATTTTTTGGAAAATATATATCATAGGTGGGATTTATTAAATATATAAAAGGAGACGCTAAAGTCAAAAAAATCTTGAGATATAAGATATTGAAGAACTTTGAAAACTAATTGACATTTGCTGTGCAAATCGTACTAATACCAAAAACCTTAAGGCCATATTTTACATATTCAACTACCTGAAGCTAGAAATAACGTGCTGCTAATGCATATTGATTGTTCTACTAAAAGCTCCAAAAAAATGGTAAAAAGAGTATACATTAGATTCTCAGTCTTTGTATGTACTATTTTCAGGGTTATAAATTTGTACGTTATACACAATTCACTGTAAACGAGCTTGACAAGTATACCATTTTTCGAAAACTTCCTTGTACTTAATGCTGGTTTCATTTTTTGCACATTCGATTTTTTGCACAAGACTCTAGTTTGATATAAACTTAGGTTATTTACAGATATTTATCTAAGCATGTATATATATATATGAGCTGTTCTCGTAAACACATGTGTTTTTTTTTGCTTATTGACGTGTGTTTGCACTAAAAAAAGCAATAAGAGATAAATTTTGAGTAACGACGCAACCTCAGAGATGGGACTCACATTATTATTTAAACCATTATATCCAAGAGATCTATTTCACTGTGATTATCTTTTAATGGGTTCCACTTTCTTCATAAAGACTGTATACATATCATTTGAATTTGAAAACTTCAGAGTGGTGATTATTTGCCACTATATCCTAAATTTTCCTAATGTATTCATACAGGTGATCTAGAGTTACCTAGTCTTGGTTTTTTGCTTTTCAGATATCCAATATTGTCACGGATTATTGACCAATAACTCCTATATGATATCTTCAAGCATAATAGAATCAATATCGGGTTTTACCAAACGTCTTCTTTGAAAAATAAATTTATAGAGAGTCTATACTAAGAAAATGTTATTAAAAAATTTCTTAAGAGGTAGATATTGGGAATTATGTGTGCAGCATATGTCCTGGTTTTGGGGCCAAATATGACCAGTTTTATTCCAACGTTTGGTTATTTATTACTTATAATCTAGTTAGAAACTGAGAAAGATACACCAGTAGCATTGATTCTACTTAAGTATTCTATTTCTTATTCTAGAATAATTTTATTTTACAAACTTGAGCCGAGAAATAGGAAGAAGTTTATGCCTCTTCAATCTGTTCTCCATTTCTTTCTATATTTGCTGAAATATAGCTAATCTAAAATTATGATGCAAACCGTGTTTTGAAGCGTATGGCGTGTAGAACACAAATATATATATATATTGTTTTTACAATTATGACCAAATGCCCAACTACAATATATCAGGCCATAGATTCATTTAACTTGATAGCACATGTTAAGCCCCTTTCATCATTAATGGCACCATCCCTTAGCTCAAACACGGGGCATTTGATAACATTCAAATTAAGTTTTCCTACTATTGCTTACAGTTTCCGTGTTAGCCTAGAACTTAGAACCATATGTCACTAAACTCTTCTAGTGCAATTGATATAACTAACTCATAAATATTACAGAACTATATCCAATAATATTGGAGCTATGATAAATCAATTTCAAGATTTGTTTGTACTTTTTCTGATCTGTGATAATAACAGAGAAACTAACATCTCAAAGAGACCTTATATTTTATTTATCTTAGGTCTCCGTCTTTTTGTTACATTTCTTAGTCTTTTAAACTGAAATGAAGTATATAAAGCACAACACAAAAGAATAAAAACAAGAAAAACCACTGAGGTTTTGCGGGTTAAATCTGAGTAGGACGTTAGGTTAGAGCTATGATATTTTTCAGACTTTTTTTATTCGGTAAGCTCTTCTCACTTATTAATCATTGAACGGGAATACCAACTAGTTATTCTTTTTCGTTAATTCAGTTTTTATCAGGCTCAGATTTACTACCATTTCATATCTTCTACTATGAATTGTGTATAGCTGGGAGAAAGAGCCTCTACTTTAATCTACAGACTCAAAGACTTTTGTTTCAAATTTGACTTATTCATACTAGTTTATGTAGCATTAATTCTAGCTTTCTGGGTGTTTGTTTTAGATCTTTCCATAATACGTAGGAGAAAGGAAATTTCCACTCCAATTGAAAAACTTGATATTTTTAGGGTTTCAACTTTATTTTTTAAGAATAAACATATGTAATAGGAACATTTGACTTTATTTTTGTCGTTCATATCACATTGAAGATCAATCAACATGCATTATGCTGCACGATCCCACCATCGAGTTGTCAACAGTATGTGCTTAAAACTAAAGCTCTAATGACTTTCATTAGTGGGTCTTTAATAAATAAGTGAAGAATATTGCATCTTGTTGCCATTATCTTTTCTTAATATTCACAACAAAAATAGGTGTTGAGAGGTATTATTTTCATCCCCTTTATCCCATGAGCAATAGTATTTATCCAAATACCTGCAAGAAGACAAAGAAGATATAAATGAAGTGAAATGCAGAGTTTAAAAAATATAATTGGTTTATTTCTACCAAATCTTGTGGAGTTAGTCTAATTTGGTGTTGCGCTATGGAATAGTTCTAGTGTTCATCATACTCGCTTTTCAGTTTTTTTGATAAATCCAAGCTAAACAAGAAAACTAACCGAGACAGTTAGTCTTCCATTTACCGTAACAAAATATGCAAAGTGTCACAGAACCATCCTCCCCTTTGTTTTGCAATAATATGGGGGGATAAATTGCATATTATTGGCAAAGTATCTGGCTAACCTGAAGTTAAAATGATGAGTTATTTCCTGCGTGATTATTTCTGGTTCAAAACACCATTTCTTCCTAAAGCTGTCAGAATGCGTCCAATTGATTAACCTTCATAATTACAAACGGAAATCCTCCGTTATGTCGACTAGCATCAGAAATGTGTGCTTTTTGAAACTAGTTACACATGATGTCTTCCTTTTTAGAATAAACTGGAACATGCTTTCTATCCCGAGATAATAATACGTCTTTTCGAATAGCAGCGTCATTTGTGAATAATTTCATAACAAGAACATCAACTAAGTAAGATATGTTTAGGCTCACGTCTAGCTTCAGATATGAAGAAAAACTATACCAAATTTTCCTAACATGAACCCCATTTAAGAAGTGAACCAAATTTAAGAAAATTGATGCGAAATGCCTCAGGTTTTAGAGAGGTATATGCGCAGGATCTTTATTACACTTCTTCATTACTTGGGGTAGAGGATACGATTCGAAACTTCAGTTGAACTAATTGGAAAATGCAAAGCTAGAAGTTATAATAATTTACTAAGCTAACAACAAATCTGGTATTGAATATGACCAAATCCTCCATTAGTTTACGAGATGCCACCAAATGTAACACCCATAAAATGGCAAGGTCCTAAATCATCTTGGATTTCAACAGCTGGAGACGTTAACTTTTACGAGGAAACTCAAAGCAAGATTCATGATAAGAAACACTCAGGTAACATGGCTGAAGTATGGAGGCAGTTTCGTTATATATAAGGGCAAGTTGAAGATTCAACCTAGATGCAAATGAAACTATATGGGCTAATTGTGAAGTGCCTTCCCATTAGAAGGGACCGCCTATTTGTTCTTGAATCGTACATTGGCCAAGATGAATGAGTGAAGCAAGGTTACCAACTCTGGGTGATAAATGAACACCTACAAAATTTAGATGAAAGTTTGGGTCTTATGTTTTTTTCTCAAGAAAGCAATTCATTTGCACATTTAACTTCCTTTTTGGTACGATGATCTTAGCAGTAGTTGAAGTTCATATTACTGTTAAACTGAGAGTCAAGAGTATTAACCCGGAAACATAGATACTTGGACAAATTATTGAAGATTAAGGGTTCTAGTTTATACCTTGCCCATTTAGACTTTCACCCTATTCATTGCCCAAAACAAACTTAACACAATAGCCACCAGTCTTAATTTGGAAAATTAAATAGAAGGAATCTATAGATATATTTCTACGTAATTTCTATTTAACACACTTGGATCATAGTATTATATTAAGCCATACACATATTAGAGTAAATAATCTTAGAACCTGATAGAGCAACTTCTTGACACATCATTTAATCTCAGTGAAATCATTCATAATGAGAGATTCTTTTGTAGAGAAGTATAAGTATGAATATGTGTATTCCTAACAATAAAACACAAAAGAGTTGTTGTGTGAACCTTTCTCATCATGTAAGCCCATGTTTATTGTAGATATTTTGTCAGTATAATTATTATTATTCAATATGTACAACTATACAAGACTTTTAATTATATAAACGGTTCGCGTAGACAACTGAAATATCTGATAGATGGAATTATCTTGCCTATCGGATACTCTTGTCGGATAACTTATTCTAAATATTTCAGAGTTTAAGAGTAAGAAAATGAGGAGTTTGTGGAGAAATATAAAATACTCCCGGTGACGATGAAAATAACATCATAGGAAGTTATTTCTTTATAAAATCTTCTGGCTGTTACTTTGTTTTCTTCTAATCGTAAGAGCAGTGAACAATTATTGTTTTTTGTAAATAACAAACTGTTTTTGTATTTTTTTGAGGAGGAATTACTGTGAGTAGAAAAAAAGCGATCTTAAATATAAGAATGTCAGTAGATTGTGGTTAACTACGATAATCACCACATATATAATAGCTTTATTCACGATAATGTGTATGTAAATAGAGTCACATTTCATAGCTTGTAATCCAAACAGACATAAACCAATCAAAATTAACATAGAATATTATTTATCGAATAATATTTAAGAAGAATATACAGTTTACGAAACAAAAGTTGGAACACAATATTTAAACCAACTATCGGCTATTGATTCTCCCTCCTAGCAAGTCCCATCAATAAATAAAACATCCCATCAGGAGAGAATAAAAAATAACTTCTCATTAAATAAAATATAAATCAATAAAATAAAAATAAAGAAATATGAATAAAGAGTTAAATGAATATGAAGTATCAAAACTAAGAAGTTTAACAAGAAAAACTTTTATAACTTCATATGACGTATTTTGTGCGTTCGCTCCAATAAATCCAAACACTGGACGATCAGATATTTTGACAAAGTTATGCTTTAATACGTGGATTAGAACAAGAAAAAGAGTTTTAAAACAACCTGAGTTATCTTTCAGGAAAGCTTTAATTGCGCATACAAGAGGAAAAGATGGAAGAAAACCTTTTACAAGAACTTTGGAAAGTATCATTTTATCTGAAGTTCGAAAGACACAAATTTGGCCTTGTTTTGAAGGAAGTAAAAATAAAAAAGTATTGAATATTGGTTGCAAAACTTTTAAATCTCTTGGATTTCACGAAGGAAAAAATACTTCAAATAAGAAAATAACAAAAAGAAAAAGAGAAACTGAAGAAGAAATGAATATGTTGAACTACTTATTCTATAAAGAAAATCAAACAAGTTTTGATAGTGTTGCAGGAAGTATTGGTTCTGAACCAACAGAGAAGAAAATAAAAATAGAAGATGAACTTTTGTTTAATCCAGAAGTATCTTATGACAATGACTTTTTCATAGAATATAGTTTTAGTCCAGACTTAACTTGTCCTTTATTTCCAGAAAATGTAAATTTGTAGTTTGTATAACAAAGTTTCTTTTGTATCATTTGTGTTGTGAAAAAATAGTTTCTTTGTTTTGTAAACCATAGAAAAAAATATAAATAAAATATGATCATATTAAAAATAAATCTTAAGGTCAAAAAACTATTCAAAAAAATACACATAAACTCTTAAAATTCACCTTCTTTTTGCAAAATATCAAATAAATTATCTAATTGTTGCTCAAAAGCACTAAAACTATTACAATCGACTGAAGAGTAATCATCTTCAACAACTTCTTTCTTCTGAACATTTTGCAACTCATGATATCCACTTCCTCTAAATTTCTTACAACCAATATTCAAAATTTTCTTATCTACACTATTCTTAAAACAAGGCCAAATCTGAGGAGTACGAACTTCTTGTAAAATAACTTCTTCTAACTCAGGTGGAAAAGGTTTTCGGCCATCTTTTCCTCCTAAATGAGCAATCAAAGCTTTTCTAAACGATAATTCTGGTTGTTTTGGAAATCTTTTTCTTGTATTAACCCAAGCTTTAAAACAGTTCTCACTTAATATTTCACAACGAAAATCAGAGTTTATTGTTCTTGCAAACTGACAAAAGATTTCATACGAACTGGTTCTGAATTCTGAACTTCTCTTTATCTTCAAACTTTCTTTTTTCACATTTAATGTTCTTGTAATATTTCCAGTATTCATTTCAATCTCTGCAATATTTTTTTCTGATAGATATTGCAGTTCATTAGCAGTTAATTCATCAGCAACTTTAAAGAAACTCTCGTTTTCCCAGTCAAATTTTTCCATCACTTACAAGTATCTTTAACAAATAGAGAATACAGTTAAATATCAAGATATTTTTCTTTTCCTGAATATTCTTATAGTGTTTGAATTTGATTTTGTGTGGTTATTATAACTTCTTCATATCAGAAGTTAGTTTCAATATGTGTCCGTTAACCGCCGGGCAAAGAAATACAGCGAATTAGAGAACATATTTTGAACTGCAATGCCAAATATTGCGCCTAATTGTGACACGGGACAGAAAGTCCCGTCGGTTCCAGGCAGAATATTGGGATTAAAAATAATTAAATAATTACAAAAGTTTAAACATAAACGATAACAATCTTGTTATTGATTACGAAATTTAATTAGATTATATCCCGGATACAATTTGTGTATTATTTTCCTTACTTTTCTTCGTTTTAAGTTTTGGGAACCAATAAATAATAATGACGTCACATAAAGTTTTAAGTACAATTTTTTTTTAAAGAATTCTGGGAGCTTTTACCCGGGATCTTTAACCACTTACTTCCCGTGAATAACCAGTTTTTGGAGACTCTGTTATGCTTACGCTTGCAAAGTTTAGCGCAAATACACGCGTATCAAAGTTTTTGCCCACCCTATTGGACAAAAAAAAACATAGAATTGGAATTCAAAAAGTGTTTTATGTTGTTTTTACAACCTAGAACACTAGATACACTTTCACTTTGGGCTTATGAAGTACACCATCTTAGAGTAAAGCACCAAGAAGATAATTATTTCCGATGTATTATAATAGCAAAACAGAGATGTTACTCCTGAAATATGACTACCCAGTAGGACAACAACCGCAGAAGCTCGCTAAGCGTTCGCCCCTGCAGGTACAATTTTAGCAATAAAAACTGTTTCCTGGCAGCAGGAAGATTTAAACAACATTGTAGAAGTTTAACACTAGCAGTGTCTTCGATCTTATTCTGGAATAGCTTAGGTAAGCGAGCCGCTTATCAACTCATATCTTGTTTCTAGCTAAAGACAATATTCCTGATGCTAAAGTAACTGGTATATTTGAATTACTACTTGGACCACACCAATGAAAAATAATACAGAAATAGCTAAGTAATAAACTCTGTGTTTTATGCACTTTGAGTCCTCTCTAAAAAGGAACAATATGGCTAACTAATTTATCTATTGTGGTCGCTAAAACATAACTAATCCTGTAAAAACCGTTAACGTAATTCATATGTGCAGGAGAAAACAGTTCTGCTTTAGTGGAAAAACGATCAGTAGGAATTGGACTTAATTCATTCATAGTTTATCAATAAGAATTTTCCACATGTTTTCGAATTGAATGACTCTGAAAATTCTCCAACCGTTTTGATTAATTATTGATAATTAATTGGCTATCAATAAAAGGCTAGGTCACCAGTTGGTGGGCTAAATACCAAAACATGGCTTTTATGTAAGGAAACGTTCAGCATAAAATGGCTGTTTCGATTGGAGTTACAACGTTGAAAAATGAGGTGGTAGAGATAAGCTGTAACGGAAATTTAGCAACGTGTTCATCTGTCTTCCTATTTTGTTGGAAGACCGTTCTACGTGCTAAGAAGGAATTGAAACTTAGATAATTTGAACTATATGACAAACTTTACAGGAAAAATGGTGGTTGTAGCAATGTACACTCCTCAGATTACTGGGGCTTTCAGATCATGCCTTTGCCACTTTCAAGAAATATATTTTCAACTGGCGTTACGAATAAAAGAAAAGGTAAAATGGTTAGTTGGAACAGATTTATGCTACAGCAATATGTAGGCAGTCGGAAGAGGTGTCAATGGCTTTGTAATTTTCATATCCTAGTCTTCTAGGTCGAGTCAAAATGCTTGTGTACTGGAAGTGTTACCTTCTGGAACTATTTACAACTTATAGGATAGTAGTGTATTATGACGGATGTGGAGAGTCATAACAGGTGGCCCAGGCCTTCGGGTAAGAGCTTCGACTGTACAGAGGCTGTTCGCCTGGTACTTCTATTGTGTAAATACTATTTTCGCTTTTATGACTTCATGAAATAGTACTCTTATAGTCATTGTTCTACTAATACTGCTTAAGGAGATCGATTCTCTCCAAAGGAGGTACTTGCATCACAGACTTCCCCCTCCTTTCCTAGCTGCGGCATTTTAACTTTAAGAATCTAGCTATATCACAGTGACTGTTTGTAGACTAGGACTTGCATTCAGGTTGTTAGCGTAAAACTCGTCCTAGATTTGGTTAATACCTCATTTTCATTTGACGATGTATGTTTCTTGGACAAGTTATGTATGTATATACCTACTGACATTGGTTTATAAAAAATTCGATCTCAGGAATTGGCTTCCCTCTCAACTTACTGTTTGTAGGGGGGATTGCGATTGTAGATGGTTATTCCAGTAGCTACAAGCATCATTTTAATTTTACAAGAGGTAATTTCTGTGGGTTTTAATTCAAGTTTGCGAATAACCCAACTAGTCATCTTGCTTAGTTCAGCTAAATAACTAAACTAAGCGAATGGAACAAAGATTACCCTTAGTTAAATGCTTAATGTTCACAATTTTAGACACTTCTGAATTGCATCAACTTTTTGTAGAGACTGGATAAATTTAATTAATTCCTCCACCATTTAATTAGTAGCTTGAAAATAATTCGGACATGTACTCCTGTTGCGTATCCATATTCCACGTGACTACAATATTGAAGATGGTGTGAATTTTGGCTATGTTTGTTGCAGGGAATTTTATGTTATTGAACATATTATTTAAGTACTTAGGTAGAAAGCTTCCAGATTTCTTACTTAAACGTGTAGTCCGGTTCATATTTTTGAAAAGTGTGTTATTTTATATGCTTTGAGAATGCTGTTTGTGTAGTTTTTGTTTGATTTTGTTCTACCAACTGCTTCCGTTCTATAGAGTGCACTACAGAAAATATAATCAGGAGTATAAAGAAAGTTTTCTATAATTAAATTCATAATATACTTGACATATGATTAAGCAATGTATTTCTTCGAAATCGACTTTCATTTTCATGGAATGAGGACGAAATTCATTATCTCGTTTGTTGGAGTTCTATACTCTTTCTGGACCGAGATAAGAAACGAAATCAAAGGAATAAAAGT
>JAALGZ010000151.1:2500-5000 GCA_015227615.1 Labyrinthula sp. Ha | reverse complement strand
TCTGAAAAATTGAAATTCCTAGGCAACGCTCTCCTAGGCCTCCTTACGAATGCTAGGCAACCAACCTCAAAAATCAGATTTCTCAGATTCACTCACAAACACTTCACCAAACCTCTATAGGTCTTAGTAGGACTCCAACTAAGACACACAAGTGCTTGGATCGATGTTTGTGACATTTTCTGAAAAATCGAAATTCCTAGGCAACACTCTCCTAGGCCTCCTTACGAATGCTAGGCAACCAACCTCAAAAATCAGATTTCTCAGATTCACTCACAAACACTTCACCAAACCTCTATAGGTCTTAGTAGGACTCCAACTAAGACACACAAGTGCTTGGATCGATGTTTGTGACATTTTCTGAAAAATCGAAATTCCTAGGCAACACTCTCCTAGGCCTCCTTACGAATGCTAGGCAACCAACCTCAAAAATCAGATTTCTCAGATTCACTCACAAACACTTCACCAAACCTCTATAGGTCTTAGTAGGACTCCAACTAAGACACACAAGTGCTTGGATCGATGTTTGTGACATTTTCTGAAAAATCGAAATTCCTAGGCAACACTCTCCTAGGCCTCCTTACGAATGCTAGGCAACCAACCTCAAAAATCAGATTTCTCAGATTCTCTCACAAACACTTCACCAAACCTCTATAGGTCTTAATAGGACTCCAACTAAGACACCTAAGTGCTTGGTTCGATGTTTGTGACATTTTCTGAAAAATCGAAATTCCACTGCCAACTCGAATTACTTTACCTATATATTTCGGGGGTTGCTTTGACCTGTAGTCTATTTTTTCAAGTATCCAGACTATGGCACAACCAAAATGTCTAGAACTTCTATAAACCACTTGGGTTATTGGTAATCAACTAGAAACTAAGTATTATACCATTTTTAGGTGTGTTTTGACATTCCTTCACTTTCTAACTGTTGATCTACTTGTAGATGGAGTTGTAGCTGGAGCTGCTAGGGGTACATCCAGGGCAGTTGAGCACAACCAAAATGTCTAGAACTTCTATAAACCACTTGGGTTATTGGTAATCAACTAGAAACTAAGTATTATACCATTTTTAGGTGTGTTTTGACATTCCTTCACTTTCTAACTGTTGATCTACTTGTAGATGGAGTTGTAGCTGGAGCTGCTAGGGGTACATCCAGAGCAGTTGAGCACAACCAAAATGTCTAGAACTTCTATAAACCACTTGGGTTATTAGTAATCAACTAGAAACTAAGTATTATACCATTTTTAGGTGTGTTTTGACATTCCTTCGCTTTCTAACTGTTGATCTACTTGTAGATGGAGTTGTAGCTGGAGCTGCTAGGGGTACATCCAGAGCAGTTGAGGACAACCAAAATGTCTAGAACTTCTATAAACCACTTGGGTTATTGGTAATCAACTAGAAACTAAGTATTATACCATTTTTAGGTGTGTTTTGACATTCCTTCACTTTCTAACTGTTGATCTACTTGTAGCTGGAGCTGCTAGGGGTACATCCAGAGCAGTTGAGGACAACCAAAATGTCTAGAACTTCTATAAACCACTTGGGTTATTGGTAATCAACTAGAAACTAAGTATTATACCATTTTTAGGTGTGTTTTGACATTCCTTCACTTTCTAACTGTTGATCTACTTGTAGATGGAGTTGTAGCTGGAGCTGCTAGGGGTACATCCAGAGCAGTTGAGCACAACCAAAATGTCTAGAACTTCTATAAACCACTTGGGTTATTAGTAATCAACTAGAAACTAAGTATTATACCATTTTTAGGTGTGTTTTGACATTCCTTCACTTTCTAACTGTTGATCTACTTGTAGATGGAGTTGTAGCTGGAGCTGCTAGGGGTACATCCAGAGCAGTTGAGGACAATCAAAATGTCTACACCGTCAAGAAACCACTTAAGGCTGGGTAACCAACTAGAAACAAATTATCATACCATTTTTAGGTGTGTTTTGACATTCCTTCACTTTCTAACTGTTGATCTACTGGTAGATGGAGTTGTAGCTGGAGCTGCTAGGGTACATCCAGGCAGTTGATACAAATCCAAAATGTTTAGAACTTCTATAAACCACTTGGGTTATTGGTAATCAACTGAAACTAAGTATTATACCATTTTAGGTGTGTTTTATCTCACTCTAACTGCTGATTCCACTTTACAGATGGAGCTGTAGCTGGAGCTGCTAGTACATCCAGAGCAGCTGAGGGACAAATCCAAAATTGCCTTACACTGGCTCAAGAAACCACTTCAAGAAAGTGGAAAAGTCTTACTTTTAAACAGTTTCTAAATGTTTCAAACTCTGCTGTGAATCCATTTACTCTACATCCCTTGGCTAAACGTGACCAGAGTGGCTAACGCACCCTGGTGCAAACCCTTATGACTCCTGTAAAAATAGCACAGCCTGTAGCTGGCTTCGTAATGTACTGTTAAAACGTATTCTGGAATCTAACCAGAAAATATGTTTAAAATTTAGAATGCCTGTCGATTGCACTAGCAGTCAACTCAGGT
>JAALGZ010000150.1:0-11207 GCA_015227615.1 Labyrinthula sp. Ha | reverse complement strand
TTTTAGGGTGTGTTTTGACATTCCTTCACTTTCTAACTGTTGATCTACTTGTAGATGGAGTTGTAGCTGGAGCTGCTAGGGGTACATCCAGAGCAGTTGAGGACAACCAAAATGTCTAGAACTTCTATAAACCACTTGGGTTATTGGTAATCAACTAGAAACTAAGTATTATACCATTTTTAGGTGTGTTTTGACATTCCTTCACTTTCTAACTGTTGATCTACTTGTAGATGGAGTTGTAGCTGGAGCTGCTAGGGGTACATCCAGAGCAGTTGAGCACAACCAAAATGTCTAGAACTTCTATAAACCACTTGGGTTATTGGTAATCAACTAGAAACTAAGTATTATACCATTTTTAGGTGTGTTTTGACATTCCTTCACTTTCTAACTGTTGATCTACTTGTAGATGGAGTTGTAGCTGGAGCTGCTAGGGGTACATCCAGGGCAGTTGAGCACAACCAAAATGTTTAGAACTTCTATAAACCACTTGGGTTATTGGTAATCAACTAGAAACTAAGTATTATACCATTTTTTGGTGTGTTTTGACATTCCTTCACTTTCTAACTGTTGATCTACTTGTAGATGGAGTTGTAGCTGGAGCTGCTAGGGGTACATCCAGAGCAGTTGAGCACAACCAAAATGTCTAGAACTTCTATAAACCACTTGGGTTATTGGTAATCAACTAGAAACTAAGTATTATACTCACTTTCTAACTGTTGATCTTACTCTGTAGATGGGAGTTGTAGCTGAGCTACTAGGGTACATCCAGGGCAGTTGGAGGACAAGTCGTCTAGAACTTCTATAAACCACTTGGGGTTATTGGGTAACTCTCAACTAGAAACTAAGTATTATACCATTTTTAGGTGTGTTTTGACATTCCTTCACTTTCTAACTGTTGGTCTACTTGTAGATGGAGTTGTAGCTGGAGCTGCTAGGGGTACATCCAGAGCAGTTGAGCACAATCAAAATGTTTAGAACTTCTATAAACCACTTGGGTTATTGGTAATCAACTAGAAACTAAGTATTATACCATTTTTTGGTGTGTTTTGACATTCCTTCACTTTCTAACTGTTGGTCTACTTGTAGATGGAGTTGTAGCTGGAGCTGCTAGGGGTACATCCAGAGCAGTTGAGCACAACCAAAATGTTTAGAACTTCTATAAACCACTTGGGTTATTGGTAGTCAACTAGAAACTAAGTATTATACCATTTTTAGGTGTGTTTTGACATTCCTTCACTTTCTAACTGTTGATCTACTTTTAGATGGAGTTGTAGATGGAGCTAGGGCATTATCCAGAGCAAGGCTGGAGTACAACCAAAAATACCAGAACTCTATAACCACTTATATATACCTAGATATTTAATCCAGAGCAGTTGAGCACAATCAAAATGTTTAGAACTTCTATAAACCACTTGGGTTATTGGTAATCAACTAGAAACTAAGTATTATACCATTTTTTGGTGTGTTTTGACATTCCTTCACTTTCTAACTGTTGGTCTACTTGTAGATGGAGTTGTAGCTGGAGCTACTAGGGGTACATCCAGGGCAGTTGAGGACAACCAAAATGTCTAGAACTTCTATAAACCACTTGGGTTATTGGTAATCAACTAGAAACTAAGTATTATACCATTTTTAGGTGTGTTTTGACATTCCTTCACTTTCTAACTGTTGATCTACTTGTAGATGGAGTTGTAGCTGGAGCTACTAGGGGTACATCCAGGGCAGTTGAGGACAACCAAAATGTCTAGAACTTCTATAAACCACTTGGGTTATTGGTAATCAACTAGAAACTAAGTATTATACCATTTTTAGGTGTGTTTTGACATTCCTTCACTTTCTAACTGTTGATCTACTTGTAGATGGAGTTGTAGCTGGAGCTGCTAGGGGTACATCCAGAGCAGTTGAGCACAATCAAAATGTTTAGAACTTCTATAAACCACTTGGGTTATTGGTAATCAACTAGAAACTAAGTATTATACCATTTTTTGGTGTGTTTTGACATTCCTTCACTTTCTAACTGTTGGTCTACTTGTAGATGGAGTTGTAGCTGGAGCTGCTAGGGGTACATCCAGAGCAGTTGAGCACAACCAAAATGTTTAGAACTTCTATAAACCACTTGGGTTATTGGTAGTCAACTAGAAACTAAGTATTATACCATTTTTAGGTGTGTTTTGACATTCCTTCACTTTCTAACTGTTGATCTACTTGTAGATGGAGTTGTAGCTGGAGCTGCTAGGGGTACATCCAGAGCAGTTGAGCACAACCAAAATGTCTAGAACTTCTATAAACCACTTTGGTTATTGGTAATCAACTAGAAACTAAGTATTATACCATTTTTAGGTGTGTTTTGACATTCCTTCACTTTCTAACTGTTGATCTACTTGTAGATGGAGTTGTAGCTGGAGCTGCTAGGGGTACATCCAGGGCAGTTGAGCACAACCAAAATTTCTAGAACTTCTATAAACCACTTGGGTTATTGGTAATCAACTAGAAACTAAGTATTATACCATTTTTAGGTGTGTTTTGACATTCCTTCACTTTCTAACTGTTGATCTACTTGTAGATGGAGTTGTAGCTGGAGCTGCTAGGGGTACATCCAGGGCAGTTGAGCACAACCAAAATTTCTAGAACTTCTATAAACCACTTGGGTTATTGGTAATCAACTAGAAACTAAGTATTATACCATTTTTAGGTGTGTTTTGACATTCCTTCACTTTCTAACTGTTGATCTACTTGTAGATGGAGTTGTAGCTGGAGCTGCTAGGGGTACATCCAGGGCAGTTGAGCACAACCAAAATGTCTAGAACTTCTATAAACCACTTGGGTTATTGGTAATCAACTAGAAACTAAGTATTATACCATTTTTAGGTGTGTTTTGACATTCCTTCACTTTCTAACTGTTGATCTACTTGTAGATGGAGTTGTAGCTGGAGCTGCTAGGGGTACATCCAGGGCAGTTGAGCACAACCAAAATTTCTAGAACTTCTATAAACCACTTGGGTTATTGGTAATCAACTAGAAACTAAGTATTATACCATTTTTAGGTGTGTTTTGACATTCCTTCACTTTCTAACTGTTGATCTACTTGTAGATGGAGTTGTAGCTGGAGCTACTAGGGGTACATCCAGGGCAGTTGAGCACAACCAAAATGTTTAGAACTTCTATAAACCACTTGGGTTATTGGTAATCAACTAGAAACTAAGTATTATACCATTTTTAGGTGTGTTTTGACATTCCTTCACTTTCTAACTGTTGATCTACTTGTAGATGGAGTTGTAGCTGGAGCTACTAGGGGTACATCCAGGGCAGTTGAGGACAACCAAAATGTTTAGAACTTCTATAAACCACTTGGGTTATTGGTAATCAACTAGAAACTAAGTATTATACCATTTTTAGGTGTGTTTTGACATTCCTTCACTTTCTAACTGTTGATCTACTTGTAGATGGAGTTGTAGCTTGAGCTACTAGGTGTACATCCAGGGCAGCACAACCAAAATGTTTTAGAACTTATAAACCACTCTGGGTTATTGGTAATCAACTAGAAACCAAGTATTTATACCATTTTTAGGTGTTTTGACATTCCTTCACTTTCTAACTATGATTCACTTGTAGATGGAGCTGTAGCTGGAGCTGCTAGGGTACATCCAGGGCAGTTGAGCACAACCAAAATGTTTAGAACTTCTATAAACCACTTGGGTTATTGGTAATCAACTAGAAACTAAGTATTATATCATTTTTAGGTGTGTTTTGACATTCCTTCACTTTCTAACTGTTGATCTACTTGTAGATGGAGTTGTAGCTGGAGCTGCTAGGGGTACATCCAGGGCAGTTGAGCACAACTAAAAATGTCTAGAACTTCTATAAACCACTTGGGTTATTGGTAATCAACTAGAAACTAAGTATTATACCATTTTTAGGTGTGTTTTGACATTCCTTCACTTTCTAACTGTTGATCTACTTGTAGATGGAGTTGTAGCTGGAGCTGCTAGGGGTACATCCAGGGCAGTTGAGCACAACCAAAATTTCTAGAACTTCTATAAACCACTTGGGTTATTGGTAATCAACTAGAAACTAAGTATTATACCATTCTTAGGTGTGTTTTTACATTCCTTCACTTTTTAACTGTTGATCTACTTGTAGATAGAGTTGTAGGTGGAGCTGCTAGGGGTACATCCAGAGTGTGCTGAGTACAAACTAAAATGTTTAGAACTTCTATAAACTAATTTAAGTTATTGGTAAATCAACTAGAAACTAAGTATTATACCATTTTTAGGTGTGTTTTGACATTCCTTCACCAACTGCTTTTCGATCTTACTTAAAGATTTTGGAGTTGTAGCTGTTGCTAGGGGTACATCCAGAGCAGTTGAGCACAACCAAAAATGTCTAGAACTCTATAAACCACTTGGGTTGGTAATCAACTAGAAACTAAGTATTATACCATTTTTTAGGGTGTGTTTTGACATTCCTTCACTTTCTAACTGTTGATCTACTTGTAGATGGAGTTGTAGCTGGAGCTGCTAGGGGTACATCCAGAGCAGTTGAGCACAACCAAAATGTTTAGAACTTCTATAAACCACTTGGGTTATTGGTAATCAACTATAAACTAAGTATTATACCATTTTTAGGTGTGTTTTGACATTCCTTCACTTTCTAACTGTTGATCTACTTGTAGATGGAGTTGTAGCTGGAGCTGCTAGGGGTACATTCCAGGGCAGTTGAGCACAACCAAAATATCTAGAACTTCTATAAACCACTTGGGTTATTGGTAATCAACTAGAAACTAAGTATTATACCATTTTTAGGTGTGTTTTGACATTCCTTCACTTTCTAACTGTTGATCTACTTGTAGATGGAGCTGTAGCTGGAGCTACTAGGGGTACATCCAGGGTGTTGAGGACAACCAAAATGTTCAGAACTTCTATAAACCACTTGCTATTGGTAATCTACTAGAAAACAAGTATTATACCATTTTTAGGTGTGTTTTGACATTCCTTCACTTTCTAACTGTTGATCTACTTGTAGATGGAGTTGTAGCTGGAGCTACTAGGGGTACATCCAGGGCAGTTGAGGACAACCAAAATGTTTAGAACTTCTATAAACCACTTGGGTTATTGGTAATCAACTAGAAACTAAGTATTATACCATTTTTAGGTGTGTTTTGACATTCCTTCACTTTCTAACTGTTGATCTACTTGTAGATGGAGTTGTAGCTGGAGCTACTAGGGGTACATCCAGGGCAGCTGAGGACAACCAAAATGTCTAGAACTTCTATAAACCACTTGGGTTATTGGTAATCAACTAGAAACTAAGTATTATACCATTTTTAGGTGTGTTTTGACATTCCTTCACTTTCTAACTGCTGTTTCTTTTGTAGATGGGAGTTGTAGCTGAGCTACTAGGGGTAAATATCCAGGGCAGTTGGAGGACAACCAAAATGTCTAGAACTTCTAAGTAAACCACTTGCTATTGGTAATCAACTAGAAACTAAGTATTATGTACCATTTTTAGGTGTGTTTTGACATCTTCACTTTCAACTGTTGATCTACTCTAGATGGGAGTTGTAGCTGGAGCTACTAGGGGTACATCCAGGGGCAGTTGAGGACAACCAAAATGTCTAGAACTTCTATAAACCACTTGGGTTATTGGTAATCAACTAGAAACTAAGTATTGTACCATTTTAGGTGTGTTTTGATATCTTCCACTTTCTAACTGCTGATCTACATTCTGTAGATGGAGTTGTAGCTGGAGCTGCTAGGGGTACATCCAGAGCAGTTGAGCACAACCAAAATGTTTAGAACTTCTATAAACCACTTGGGTTATTGGTAATCAACTAGAAACTAAGTATTATATCATTTTTAGGTGTGTTTTGACATTCCTTCACTTTCTAACTGTTGATCTACTTGTAGATGGAGTTGTAGCTGGAGCTACTAGGGGTACATCCAGGGCAGTTGAGGACAACCAAAATGTCTAGAACTTCTATAAACCACTTGGGTTATTGGTAATCAACTAGAAACTAAGTATTATACCATTTTTAGGTGTGTTTTGACATTCCTTCACTTTCTAACTGTTGATCTACTTGTAGATGGAGTTGTAGCTGGAGCTGCTAGGGGTACATCCAGAGCAGTTGAGGACAACCAAAATGTCTAGAACTTCTATAAACCACTTGGGTTATTGGTAATCAACTAGAAACTAAGTATTATACCATTTTTAGGTGTGTTTTGACATTCCTTCACTTTCTAACTGTTGATCTACTTGTAGATGGAGTTGTAGCTGGAGCTGCTAGGGGTACATCCAGAGCAGTTGAGCACAACCAAAATGTTTAGAACTTCTATAAACCACTTGGGTTATTGGTAATCAACTAGAAACCTGTATTATACCATTTTTAGGTGTGTTTTGACATTCCTTCACTTTCTAACTGTTGATCTACTTGTAGATGGAGTTGTAGCTGAGCTGCTAGGGTACATCCAGAGCAGTTGAGCAACCAAAATGTCTAGAACTCTATAAACCACTTGCTATTGGTAATCAACTAGAAACTAAGTATTATACCATTTTTAGGTGTGTTTTGACATTCCTTCACTTTCTAACTGCTGATCTACTCTGTAGATGGGAGTTGTAGCTGGAGCTGCTAGGGGTACATCCAGGGCAGTTGAGCACAACCAAAATGTTTAGAACTTCTATAAACCACTTGGGTTATTGGTAATCAACTAGAAACTAAGTATTATACCATTTTTAGGTGTGTTTTGACATTCCTTCACTTTCTAACTGTTGATCTACTTGTAGATGGAGTTGTAGCTGGAGCTGCTAGGGGTACATCCAGAGCAGTTGAGGACAACCAAAATGTCTACACCGTCAAGAAACCACTTCAAGAAAGTGAAAGTCTTAATTTAAACAGTTTCAAATGTTTCAGACTCTGCTGTGAATCCATTTGTTTCACATCCCTTGCTAAACGTGACCAGAGTGGTTAACGCGCACCCTGGTGCAACCCTTAAGTGACTCCTGTAAAAATAGCACAGCCTGTAGTTGGCTTCGTAATGTACTGTTAAAACGTATTCTTGAATCTAACCAGAAAATATGTTTAAAATTTAGAATGCCTGTCGATTGCACTAGCAGTCAACTCAGGTCAACCTTAGTAGCAGTCAACTCAAATTTGACAAGTCAAGCTGCCAAATTTCACAAGTCAACTCAGGTCAACCTTAGTAGCAGTCAACTCAAATTTCACAAGTCAAGTTGCCAAATTTCACAAGTCAACTCAGGTCAACCTTACTTGCAGTCAACTTAAATTTGACAAGTCAAGTTGCCAAATTTCACAAGTCAACTCAGGTCAACCTCACTTGCAGTCAACTTAAATTTGACAAGTCAACCTGCCAAATTTCACAAGTCAACTGAGGTCAACCTCACTTGCAGTCAACTCAAATTTGACAAGTCAAGTTGCCAAATTTCACAAGTCAACTCAGGTCAACCTCACTTGCAGTCAACTCAAATTTGACAAGTCAAGTTGCCAAATTTCACAAGTCAACTCAGGTCAACCTTACTTGCAGTCAACTTAAATTTGACAAGTCAAGTTGCCAAATTTCACAAGTCAACTCAGGTCAACCTCACTTGCAGTCAACTTAAATTTGACAAGTCAAGTTGCCAAATTTCACAAGTCAACTGAGGTCAACCTTAGTAGCAGTCAACTCAAAGTAGTAGGGAATCAAACCCCACAATATTTTCCAATCGACAGCGCAGAGATTCGAACTCTGGCGCTCAAAGAGCAACGCCTTAGCAGGGCGCCCCGTTAACCACTCCGGCACACTGTCATAGGAAGACCTTCCCACACCGGGAATTGAACCCGGATCTTTTCGGTGAAAGCGAAATATCCTAACCATTGGACTATGTGGGAGTGGCATCACCTGCCATGGGCGAGGCTCGAACTCGCGACCTTAAGCTTATGAGACTTACGCTCTAACCAACTGAGCCACCACGGCTGCTTCAGCGGGGAATCGAACCCCGGGCTCACCGATGGCAACGGTGAAATTTACCACTAAACCACTGAAGCTGCTTCAGGAGGGAATCGAACCCCCGGCAGATGCTTGGAAGGCGTCTATGTTACCACTACACCACTGAAGCCAGTGTCAATGACACTTGGGTGTAAAACACTCGTATAAGAGAGCAGGACCAGTCTCAGCATATCGTAAGACATTGCTTACTCTGATGCTTACAACTTTACGCTCACGGCACGTCATCTTCGTGCATTTCGACGCTTACCTGTTGATTTCATGACACAAATGTATCTGTAAGTTAAGGAAAAGCAAAATATTGTTACTCGGTTTTATTTTGGACTTAGAGGCGTTCAGCCCGTAATAAGCAGATGGTAGCTTCGTGGCATTGTCTTGTCAGACAGCCACTAAACCAAATATCTGAATCAGGGGTTCCTCGCGTACTAGCCTGGATTACCGTGACAATACCACCACATCAGTAGGGTAAAACTAACCTGTCTCACGACGGTCTAAACCCAGCTCACGTTCCCTGTTAGTGGGTGAACAATCCAACCATTGCGCCCTTCTGCAAGCGCAGGATAGGAAGAGCCGACATCGAAGGATCAAAAAGCAACGTCGCTATGAACGCTTGGCTGCCACAAGCCAGTTATCCCTGTGGTAACTTTTCTGACACCTCTAGCTTAAAACCAAAAACACTAAAGGATCGATAGGCCATGCTTTCACAGTTCACATTCACACTGAAAATTTGAATCAAGAAGACTTTTGTCCTTTTACTCTACATGAGATTTCTGTGCTCATTGGGTCTTCCTTAGGACACCTGTGTTATCATTTAACAGATGTGCCGCCCCAGCCAAACTCCCCATCTGCCAATGTCTTCCAAAAGGCTCGCAGATGCTTTGATCAGGAAACAGTCGAAACTGTTGCCTCTTCATAGAATAAGTAAAACGACATTACGAGTAGTGGTATTTCACTGGCGACGAATCTCCCACTTATTCTACACCTCATATGTCATTTCACATTAACAAACTAGAGTCAAGCTCAACAGGGTCTTCTTTCCCCGCTGATTCTTCCAAGCCCGTTCCCTTGGCTGTGGTTTCGCTAGATAGTGGATAGGGACAGTAGGAATCTCGTTAATCCATTCATACGCGTCACTAGTTAGATGACGAGGCATTTGGCTACCTTAAGAGAGTCATAGTTACTCCCGCCGTTTACCCGCGCTTGATCGAATTCCTTCACTTTGACATTCAGAGCACTGGGCAGAAATCACATTGTGTCATTATCGTCTACGACATTCACAATGCTTTGTTTTAATTAAACAGTCGGATTCCCCTTGTCCGCTACAGTTCTGGTTTGATTTTTAGCTATGTTTGGGACGATTACTCTATCTCTACCATCCAGCGAAGCGACCAAACCTATCCGCCGCAACCGTGAGGAAGCAGCAGACGGGCAGGTGCAACACGTTCAAACAGAGACCCTCACATAAAACCACCAGAGCCAACCCTTTTCCCGAAGTTTCGGATCTAATTTGCCGACTTCCCTTATCCACATTATTCTATTAGCTAGAGGCTACTAACCTAGGAGACCTGATGCGGTTATGAGTACGGCTATGAGCGAGATATATACCAAAGACGGTTTTCAAGGAACCCCATGAATAGCTGTTAACTCTCCTAACCTGAGAGCCCTTTACCAGACGCGAATCGCTTCGCTGTTTTAATCACTTCCGCGAATCGCACCGGGGTTAAACAGAAACGAGATTTCTGCAACGCAGTCATGTTGTTGTTCCGTCTGAGGCACCCGTTGCCGCAATCAGTCGCTCAAAGTTCAAGAATCTTAACTTGATTCCTTTTTTGCATTGACAATGAAGTCGTTCGATGGAACTTTCCTATGCCTTAAAACCGACTAACCCATGTCCAATTGCTGTTAACATGGAACCTTTCTCCACTACAGCTATCAAAGTTCTCATTTGAATACTTGCTACTGCCACCAAGATCTGCAATAACAGCCATTCCACCACACCGCAAGGCATAGCTTCACAACAACTGCTAAGTCCTCCTACTCATTCATGATTATTTAACATGAATGGCCGAGCATAAGTACCCCGCTAAAGCGCAATCCATTTTCAGGGCTAGTTCATTCGGCAGGTGAGTTGTTACACACTCCTTAGCGGATTCCGACTTCCATGGCCACCGTCCTGCTGTCTGGATGAACCAACACCTTTTATGGGATCTTTGAGCGGAGCTTGTGCACTTTAGCTCAGCGTTCGGATCATCCCGCATCGCCCGCTCTGCTTACCAGAGTTGGCCCACTTATAACTTAAATTTGTTCCTTGCTTCAATTAAGCAACCAAGGAAACTCACCCATTTAAAGTTTGAGAATAGATCGAGGACATCTTGTCCCCTGAATCTCTAATCATTAGCTTTACCTGGTGAAACTTGAATAGTTATAGCTATCCTAAGGGAAATTTCGAAGGAAACCAGCTACTAGATGGTTCGATTAGTCTTTCGCCCCTATGCTCATATTCCGTACTCGATTTGCACGTCAGAACTACTTCAAACCTCCATCAGAGTTTCCCCTGACTTCGTCTTACACAAGCATAGCTCACCATCTTTCGGGTCCTAGCGACTGTTCTCACGCAAAGTTAGTCCGAAGACAGACTTTGGAGATATTTCGTGTTAACTACTACAGGATTCAATCCTTTTGATACGAACAAACGTTAGACTCCTTGGTCCGTGTTTCAAGACGGGCAGAATAAAAGCCCTACCTCCAATGGGGTAGCGGTATACACAGAAAATGTAAACATAAACTGTTTTTACCTCCGCAAACCCTAGGAGGGTGTAGGAAAACCAATTAAGCAACATTTATGAAGCTGTTTGGTCTCTTCGGGCCCTCATTCACTTCTGACAACACAATTTCAATTACTATTTCACTCTTTTTCCAAAGTTCTTTTCATCTTTCCCTCACGGTACTTGTATTCTATTGGTTTTCCATCAATATTTATACTTGGAAGTGGTTTACCTTCCTTTTAGGCTACGATACCAGGTAACCTGACTCTTTATGTAGGACCGTACGAGCATTTTGCCATGACTTTCACATGCTACGGTTGTACATTCGAGTACGTTCTTTAAAGCTCTGGTACCTACACTCCACAATTCCCTTACAGGATTTGAAGTTTGATATTATCCCTTTTCACTCGCCGTTACTAGGAGAATCCTTTTTAGTTTATTGTCC